>JAKSZT010034045.1:1583524-1617379 GCA_026826555.1 Tolypeutes matacus | reverse complement strand
CCACCAGCAGTGGATGAGGGTTCCTATTCCTCCACATCCTCTCCAACTTTTAGTGTCTCCTGTTTTTTTAATAGCTGCCATTCTGATGGGTGTAAGATGGTATCTCATTGTAGTTTTGATTTGCATTTCCCTGATAGCAAGTGATGTTGAGCATTTTTTCATGTGCTTTTTAGCCATTTGTATTTCTTCCTTGGAGAAGTGTCTTTTCAGGTCACTTGCCCATTTTTTATATGGGTTGTTTGTCCTTTTATTTTCGAGGTGAAGGATTTCTTTATATATGCAGGATATTAGGCTCCTATCAGATATATGGTTGCCGAATATTTTTTCACATTGGGTAGGTTGCCTTTTTATTTTCTTAATAACATCCTTAGAGGTGCAGAAGTTTTTAATTTTAAGGTGATCCCATTTGTCAATTTTTTCTCTTGCTGCTCATGCTTTGGCTGTGAAGTTCATGAAACCATTTCCTATTACAAGGTCCTGTAGATGTTTCCCTACATTATCTTCCAAGGTTTTTATGGTTTTGGCTCTTATACTTAGATCTTTGATCCATCTTGAGTTGATTTTTGTATAAGGTGTGAGATGGTATTCTTCTCTCATTCTTTTGGATATGGATATCCAGTTCTCCAAGCACCACTTGTTAAAGAGGCCACTCTCTCCCAACTGAGTGGGCTTCGTGGCCTTGTCAAATATCAGATGACTGTATATGTGAGGATCTATATCAGAACTCTCAATCCGGTTCCATTGGTCAGTAGGTCTATGCTTGTGCCAATACCACGCAGTTTTTATCACAGTAGCTTTGTAGTATGTTTTAAAGTCAGGTAATGTGATACCTCCAACTTCATTTTTCTTTTTCAATATATATTTGGCAATTCGGGGCCTCTTGCGTCTCCAAATATATTTTGTGGTTAGTTTTTCCAGTTCCTTAAAAAATATAGTGTTGACTTTTATTGGGATTGCATTATATCTGTAGATTAGTTTGGGTAGGATAGACATCTTGATGATGTTTAGTCTTCCCATCCATGAACAGGGAATATTTTTCCATTTATTTAAGTCTTCTTTGATTTCCTTTAACAGTGTTGTATAGTTTCCTGTATATAAGTCCTTTACATCTTTAGTTAAATTTATTCCTAGTTACTTGATTCTTTTGTTTACTATTGTAAATGGTATTTTTTTCCTGATTTCCTCCTCAGTTTGCTGGTTATTGGTGTACAGAAATGCTACTGACTTTTGAGCATTGATCTTATAGCCTGCAACATTACTGAACTTCTTTATAAGTTCTAGAAGACTTGTCGATTTCTCAGGGCTTTTTATGTATAGGATCATGTCATTTGCAAATAATGAAATTTTTACTTCTTCTTTTCCAATCTGGATGCCTTTTAAGTACTTTTCTTGTCTCAGTGCTCCTGCAAGTACTTCTAAGACAAGGTTAAATAGGATTGGTGATAGTGGGCATCCTTGTCTTGTTCCCGATCTCAGAGGGAAGGCTTTTAGGATTTCACCATTGAAAATGATGTTAGCTTTGGGTTTTTCATATATACCCTTTATCATTTTCAGAAAGTTTCCATTTATTCCTATCTTTTGTAGTGTTTTTATGAGGAAAGAGTGCTGTATTTTGTCGAATGCTTTTACGGCATCGATAGAGATGATCATGTGATTTTTTTTCTTTCAGTTTGTTTATGTTGTGTATTACATTGATTGATTTTCTTATATTGAACCTTCCATGCATTCCTGGGATGAAACCCACTTGGTCATGGTGTATAATCCTTTTGATATGTTGTTGAATGTGATTAGCAAGTATTTTGTTAAGGATTTTAGCATCTAGGTTCATTAGAGAAATTGGTCTGTAATTTTCCTTTCTTGTGGTATCTTTATTTGGTTTTGTTATTAGGGTAATGTTGGCATCATAGAATGAGTTAGGCAATATTCCTTCTACTTCTATTTTTTGGAAGAGCTTAAGTAGAATTGGTGTTAGCTCTTTCTGGAATGTTTGGTAGAATTCAGCTTTGAAGCCCTCTGGTCCTGGACTCTTCTTAGTAGGGAGATTTTAATTACTGAGTCTATCTCTTTACTTGTAATTGGGCTGTTGAGTTCATCTATAACTTCTTTCATCAATGTCGATTGTTTGTGGGTTTCTAGAGACTTGTCCATTTCCTCTAAATTGTCATTCTTGTTGGCTTATAATTTTTCAAAGTATCCTCTTATGATACTCTTTATTTCTGTTTGGTCAGTAGTGATATCACCTTGCTCATTCCTTATTTTATGTATTTGCATCTGTTCTCTCTTTTTCTTTGTTAGTCTGGCTAAGGGTTTGTCAATTTTGTTGATATTCTCGAAGAACCAGCTTTTGGTTTTGTTTATTGTTTCTAGTGCTTTCTTATTCTCTATTTCATTTAGTTCTGCTCTAATCTTGGTTATTTCCTGTTTTCTACTTCCTTTAGGTTTAGTTTGTTGTTGTTTTTCCAATTCCTCCAAGTGTGCAGTTAGGTCTTCAATTTTAGCTCTTTCTTCTTTTTTAATATATGAATTTATGGCTATGAACTTCCCTCTCAGGACTGCTTTCGCTGCATCCCATAGGTTTTGATATGTTATATTGTTGTTTTCATTAGTTTCAAGGTAGTTACTGATTTCTTTTGAAGTTTCCTCTTTGACCCACTGTTTGTCTAAGAGTGTGTTGTTTAACTTCCATATCCTTGTGCCTAACCTGTTTCTCTGGTCCTTATTGATTTCCAACTTCATTCCGTTGTGTTCAGAGAAATTACTTTGTATAATCTCAATCTTTCTGAATTCATTGAGTGTTGTTTTGTGGCCTAGCATGTGGTCTATTTTGGAGTATGTTCCATGTGCACTGGAGAAGAATGTAAATCCCGCTGTATTTGGGTGTAGTGTTCTGTATATGTCTATTAAGTCCAAGTCTTCTAATATATTGTTGAGTGACTTCGTTTCTTTATTGATTCTCTGCCCAGATGTTCTGTCTAATGACGATAGTGGTGTGTTGAAGCCCCTGCTATAATTGTAGAGGAATTTATTTCTCCTCTTAGTTTTTCCAGAGTTTGCCCCACGTATTTTGAGGCACCTCGATTAGGTGCGTAAATGTTGATGATTGTTCTCTCTTCTTGAGAGATTACTCCTTTTACTAATATGTAGTGTCCATCTTTGTCTCTTACAATAGTTTTGCATTTAAAGTCTATTTTGTCTGATATTAGAATAGCTACTCCTGCCCTTTTTTTGGCTATTGTTAGCTTGTAAAATTGTTTTCTAGCCATTCACTTTCAGCCTCCTTGAATACCTGGGCCGAAGGTGGGTTTCTTGTAGACAGCATATAGATGGATCATATTTTCTTCTCCATTCTGCCTATCTATGTCTTTTGATTGGTGAATTTAATCCATTAACATTCAGTTTTATTACTCGTAACGAATTTCTTACTTCAGTCATTTTTTCTTTGGGTTAATGTATGTCATATGTTGTTTTGTTTCTCTTTTTGAGTTTTCAGTTGTTTTTAAACTCTCCTCCAACTCTCTCTCCTTTGTTTTTTCCTTTCAACTTGTAGAGATTCCTTTAGTATTTCTTGAAGTGCTGGTTTCTTCTTGACATACTCTCTTAATTGCTGTTTATCTGTGAATATTTTGAACTCTCCATCATTTTTGAATGCCAGTTTTGCTGGATAGAGAATTCTTGGCTGGAAGTTTTTTTCTTTTAGTGTTTTGACTATGTCATACCACTGTCTTCTTGCCTCCATGGTTTCAGCTGAGAAATCAGCACTTAATCTTATTGTGCTTCCCTTCTATGTAATGGTTCTCTTTTCTCTTGCTGCCTTGAGTATTTTCTCAATGTCTGGAGCATTGGACAATTTGACAAGTATATGTCTTGGAGTTGGCCTGTTGGGATTTATACTATTTGGGGTGCGCTGTGCTTCCTGGATCTGCACACCCATCTCTCTCAATAGAGTTGGGAAGTTTTCAGCCATAACTTCCTTCAACACTCCTTCTGTTCCCTTTCCCTTCTCTTCTCCTTCTGGGATGCCCATAATGTGTATGTGTGTGCGTCTTGCATTATCGGTTAATTCTCTGAGACCATACTGGATTTTTTCTATCTTTTTGTCTATCTTTTCTACAATTTCTTTGATTTCAACTGTATTGTCTTCCATATCACTAATTCTTTCTTCTGCCTGTTCAATTCTGCTGCCATGTGAGTCCAGCGTCTTTTTCATTTCTTGACTTGTGTCTTTCTTCGCCATCATATCCATTACCTTTTTAGGTGTGTAGGTATTTCTTCAGTATGTTCTCCCAGTGTCTTTATATCCTTAATCTCTTCCTTCAGTTCTTTAAGTTGGTCCATGATATTTGTTTGGATAGCTTTGATTAGTTGTTCAATGTACTGCTTTGCTTCCTGGTTTTATTTTGTGCATTGGACTGGTCCATGTTTTCCAGTTTCTCAGAGTCATTTGTATTTTTCTGTTGCCCTCTTGTCATCATATTATCATGATGGGTTTGTTCAGTTGATTAGCTTTTCTCTATGCTCTAGAATTTTATTTACCTGTTGGTTCTGCATGTGATTTAAGTTTTCTCTTTGGCAGTTTTTCTTCCTATTTTATTTCCTTGCTTCTTTCTATGTTCCCTTGAAGGCAAAAAGTTAGGGCCAGAGGAATCAAAAGATGTAAGGAAGGCAGAAGGATAATAGAAATATTGATAAAAGTTAGAAGAGGGGCAAAATGAGACTTAATTCTATGAATATTTAACTTGTGTTGGCAGTGTAGAGTACTAGGAAAAAATATGGAGTTCCTACAATGGACTGGGAAAACAAATGGTGGAATATATATATATATATAGTGATTTATAAGGCTAGAATTATGAGGAGGGAGAGAAATAGTAGAGAAAGTTCTGCAAGGAAAAAGTTAATACTAATAAAAAAAAAGAGAGAAAAGAAGAAGAAGAAAAGAAAATCGTTGGGATAGAAATTGACACCCTTAAGTTGTGGGCCTATGAAAAAATGTTGTCTGTAAGAGTCACAACAGAAAACAGAAGGCAGAAACATGCAGGAATGATAATCGATCGTTTGTAATACAGAATCAATACATACAGCGAGTCGGAAATTTCTGAATAAGAAGCCCAGCAAATAAGCGACCAGCTGGCAGCTCCTATTTAAAAAAAAAAAATAGAAGGAAAAAGGAAGGGGGGAGGAAAATGGGAATAATAGCAATAGACCAGAAAGTAACAGAGAGAAACCAAAGATCCACACAGGCAAGCAGTCAAACAGAGCTAAGGGGGGTCAATGATTCCCCTAGGGTCCACGTGGATCCTTCCTGCCTACTTGTGTTTATCCATGAATTTCCCCCCAGGGTTCTATATGCAGGTCCTGAAGCAGCTTTTAGCTATTAAACTAAATTAAAAAGAATTTATTTTTCATTTGTTGAGGTGACCTCACTTTTTTTTTTTAACCAAATGCAGGACCCAAAATAATTCCTCCTCTAGACCAACCCCCTTACGGAAGGGACCCTAGCTGGGCCTGTGGAAATTAATCAAGCACGTTCCACTTTCTGGACTCCCCAGGTTAGCTGAAGCTCTGATGTTAGTCAGTGAGGAGTGCTAAAGATGGCGGATTCCGCCCCTTCTGGCGCCGAGCTCCAGCATCACCAGGCTGCTCAGTAAATCAGTTTGAGTGCAGAGTTGCATCTGCTCTCAGCCTGATGCTGCTTCAGATCGTCTTATCTGTTCCCCAAAGCTATGGGGGCGGTGCAGGCAGTCAGATCAATGTCTAAAAATATAAAATACCCTTCCCTGTCTTCCGACCAAACCCTCCCTTTTTTTTTGGGAAGTGTCCCTTCCTCCTGGCTCCGCAGTGGCCCGGGTCTTATCCCTGGGTGGCTAGGGAAATCAGCTGCATTTCCCGACCAAAATCCCCCCTCCGGTTTACTGGGTGCTGATTAGCTCGTTGCTCTGTTCACACAAGTTCCAAGGGGCGCCAGGCAGCCAGGTCCCCAGAAAATAAAACTTTTTCTCTTCGCCCGTGGCTCAAAATGGCCGTTTTATTTATTTTTTCCCTAACCACGGGGCTCAGCCGCCTGTGCCAACCTCCACCGGCAGCCTCAAAACTCACGAATCTCCACCGTTCGGTCCACGCCGCCCATCCGCGCAGATAGATATCCCAAGCCTCTCACTCCACGCGTGCACAGCACAGACCCCCGGGCAGGACCCTGTCCCCAATCTGCCTTGCTCTGGGAGCTTGCAGTGTGCGCCCTCCTACACTAAAGCCATCTTGGCCGCCTCCTGCGATAGTTTCTTAAACCTTACACCCAAAGCATGAGCAACAAAAAAATAAATAGATAAATGGGAGCTTCTCAAAATTAAACACTTTTTTTTTTTTTCAAAAGACTTTGTCAAGAAAGTAAAAAAGCAGCCTACTCAATGGGAGAAAATTTTCAGAAACCACATAACCAATAAGGGTTTAATACCAATTTAAAATGGGCAAAAGATTTGAATAGGCATTTTTCCAAGGAAAAAATACAGATGGTCAAAAGGCACATGAAAATATGTTCAACATCACTAGTTATTAAGGAAATGCAGAGCAAAACTTACAATGAGATACCATTTTACAACTTATAAAATAGCCATTAATAATAATTTTTAAAAAACCCAAAAACTACATGTTCTGGAAAGGTTATTGAGAAACAGGAACAGTACTGTTGGTGGAAATGTAGAAATGTGCAACCTCTGTGGAAGACAGAGCTCAAGAAGCTGAATATAGAACTTCTGTATCTTCCAGCATTCCCTTTACTAGGAATATATTCAGAAGAACTGAAAGCAAGGGCACAAACTAACATTTGCACACTGATGTACATAGCAGCATTATTCACAATTGCTAATATATGGAAACAGCCCAAGTGTCCATCAATCTATTAGTGTATAAATAAAATGTGGTATATACACATAATGGAATACTATTCAGCTGTAAGAAGAAATAAAACTGAGATGCACATGATAACATGGATGGACCTTGAAGACATTATGTTGGGTGAAATAAACCAGGCACAAAAGGAAAAAGATTGTATAGTTTCATGAGTATGAAATAAATACAATGAGGAAACTCATGAAGGTAAACTCTAGAGATTATAGGTTATAAGAATATAGAATGTGGGATGAAAATGGGAGTGGATGCTTAATGTATGTAGAATTTTTATTAAGGTTTCTTGTAAAAAAAGTAGTGGAAATGTATAGAGTTGAGAGTAACACATTATAGTGAGTATAACTAACACAGCTGATTTATAAATGAGATTGTGGCTGAAAGTGGTAGTTTATGGATGTAAATGTCAATTGAAAGGAAGCTAGAGGGTAATCTAGGGATTATAACAATGATTTTGGTGGTGGATAAAGATTGTGGTTAATAGTAAAAAAATAAGAATATTCTTTCAGTATTAAGAATATTGTGATACACAGGAAAATTACAACTAATGTACCTTCTGGATGATAGTTAATAGTGCAGTTGCAATATTTTTGTAGCAATGGCAAGAAGATATTAAATCAAGTCAATATGGAGGACAAGGGGGCATAAGATTTTTTCTTTTGAAATAATGAAAATGTTCTAAATTTGACTGAAGTGATGAAAGCACAATGCTGTCATGAAAATGAGAGCCTCTGAGTGTACACTCTGAATAGATTGTGTAACAGAGAATCCAGTGGTAGAAGATGGACTGTAGTTAACAGAACAAATATGAGAATGTTCTCTCATGAACTATAACAAATATATAATACATACAGGTTTATTTAAATACATATTTTATTACAGAAATTGTGAACAACAAAGCTGCTGCAAAAATCAGTGGTGTTTAAATATACTAGTAATGCACATCTTAGGAGGAAGTCAGAGTTTTAATAATCAGGTAGTTTGGGGGAAAATACACAAAATGTAAGATATTGGCTATAGTTAGTAGTAATGTGTTGATGATGCTCTTTCATAGTTTGTAACAAATTTTTCACAACAGTGCAAAGAGGAAGTGAATGTGGCTCAGGCAGGTGGGCACCTGCCTCCCACATGGGAGGTCCTGGGTTTGGTTCCTGGTGCCTCCTAAAGATGAAACAGACACTGAGCAAACAGACAAGGGAGCCATCTTGGGGGGAATGCAAGGTGTTGGTGGTGTGGTGATATATGGGACCCCTGTATGATGCTGTACATGCTTCTTACATAAGTTCACAAGTTCTACTATACACTTATTGTTTATGTATGTTCATGTATGATAAATAAACTTCAATAAAAATGTTTAATAAAAAATATGTCATGAGGCAGTCAATGTGTGCTTATATATTTTATCAAAGTAATTATTGGTGGTCAGTAATTTTAACTGAAGGAAGTTCTTAAAACATCATGACCAATGCACAACTTCTCTAATACCAAAAAAAAATAAAATAAAAATAAAAATAAAAAAATAAATATAAAACACTTGATCAAAAAAAATCTTTGCTCCAGGATCTCAGGTTTAAATAGTGGCCTCTGAAACTGCAGAGAAACTGTCTTGGGCACTGAAGTATTTGAATTACTGATGGTGATCATCAACATGAAGGCATGTTAGCACCAAATAAAAATATAAATTTTTGTGGTCCTTATCTTAATGTTTAGAGTTTTGGAGATTGAACATCTTATCTATTACAGACAACTGTTTCTACCTTAAGTATCAGAGATAAAAATTAGTGGTACCTCATTTAAATGATATCTCTTCAGAGCAAATTTAATTCCAAAATCAATGTAGTTGACCATTAATAGTAAGATTATTTTATATAGTCAATATATTTTAAAATTCTAGTGTTGAAATTACACTTTATTTAAAGGAAATCCTTATTCTTTGTAATACATTCACTATCTAGAAAAAAATTCTGAAAGTACATTTCTAATTTCCCTGTCCTACAGCTTTCTTCATTTTAAATAATGCTTCTACTGAATTTGTCCTTGTGAAATATCAGGATATGGTCTCATTATCCAACCATTTCATCAACTGTTTTTTTCCTCTCTAGTTTACTCTAGTAGGCCAGTTGGAAGTAGTCCCAGTAGTGAAGAAAACCTTTCTCGATTATCTGGATTTTTAGGCAAAGTTGTGAAATTTTGTTCAGTTCTTATTTTGAGTTATCTGGTTACTTTTTGTAATGTTAGATGATGACTTATTTGCAAGTTGATATAATGCCAGAAACAGCAGTGAAATTTTGTCACAGATTAGATTCCCTCACCTCAACTCACCTGAAAACATGTGTTCAAGGAGGAGGAGTACTATGGAGAATCTGTACCTTAATACAGATATTTCAGTGTCACTGCAAAGAAAGTACAAGAGAGCTGCAGCTCTGTAGCACAAATGCTTTCCCAGGATCTACCTTCTTCACTATACTCTCTATGCTGGTCAAGAAGTAGAACATCAAGAGAACTTTCTCTGGATCACCACAATATTCATCTTTAATATCTCTTGGAAAATAGTGTGCTTAGGTTGGTAAAGCAATTTTGTGAAAGTAGAAAAAAAAGAACTTAGATCTGTATGTGCTTGTTCTTCTAGTTTTCTGTAAGAAGTGTGAGAGTAAATAAATATTGTAAATCTCTGCAGAGAAATCCCCCATTCTATCTATATTAGGAGGGAAAGATTAAAAGTTTTCTGTTATAACAGGATGAAAAGAGGGTATTTCTTGGTTTGTATTTCAGACATTTTGACCCAGGAGAAATAAAAGAGAAAATGTATATAAAATTAGAAAAGAATAATTGAAATTATGTCCTTTATTCATTAAGAGTGTGGAGCTAGGAAGGACTCAAGATATTTTGGATCTATTTCTAAATCCCATAATGTGCATGAAAAATTATCTAAAGATTTCCTATTTCAGTTTTTTAATAGACAGAATGAGTTTTATCCCTTTCTGAATTAATCTTTGAAGGCTGTAGAAAAATAATGAAAATGGTCAAGGAATTAACAGCATGGAATTGACAATTTTAAAAGAATTTTAGGTTTTGTTTCCATATAATTTAACTGAAGTCCTGTTTTATTCAGAAGTTAGGCATGAATACAAACACCAAGATGTCTGTCTAAATAAATAAGCATTAATTATTTATTCAAATCCCTGCTCAGAAATTGCAGAACTCTATTGGTATATGACAGCTTGCAATACAATTCAGAGAGGTTTTTTGTTGCTTTCTACAAAACTTGGTCAAGAAATCATGATTCTTGAAAAGCAAACTCTGAAGAAATCACCAAATGACTATCTCAATATGACTATGTCGACTGGTGTATTCAGTTAGTCTAGTGAATGTGTCCACTTTTAAACCATAGTCAGAGTTTGAGGTAAATTTTTTGTAATAGTAAAGAGCCATATATGAAATAGCATAACAAACAAAAAGCACATGTTTTTGTACCACACCTATACACACACATTTGATATTTAGCTACTTTTTTTCAATCCTATATTTCCTCTTAGATATGTTTTAAAGGAACCTTTCTAGATGTCATTTTTGCTTCAGATGGTAAGAAGTTATCCTTCTATTCTCAGTAATAAGAAACTGTGAAGCTGGATTGTTGGTAATCTGTTCAATTGTTAAATATTTCAAGTTCTGATATGCTCATGCATATCTAAAAGAAGTGCTTTTGTATCAAACTATTGAAGAATACTGAGCTTATTAGTCCTTTGAATAGAGACTAATATTTTAAATTATTCTTAAACAAACTGAATAGTTTGGTATTTGTTACTACAGAGATAAAATCACAGTCTTTTCCATTCATCTGCCACATGCCATCACCCCATTCAGCTAACTTCACAAGGAACCACTCTAGGATTTTAATTTTTTTATTTTATTTTATTTTATTTTTTTATTATGGGTAAAAATCAAAATTCTCACAATACATACAAACATTTGCAAAATGATATATAAATATATATGCATATATGTGTATTTGCTTACAAAAATGTTATATATATATATATATATACATATATTTTAAGAGGTGCTTAGATTAAGAAAATACTAACAACTTTGAGTGATTTTTGTAATTATTATTCACAGTGTGACAAAATTTCATCTATTCAAAAATAATATATTTTAAGGGACTTCTTTAGGTGTTTGGGATAGAGTGGAAGGGAAATAGGAATTATGTCTTCCATTCTTAAAGCACATAGACAAGTTTGAGGGGATATTAAACAAACATTTACCAGGTTCATGATTACAATTTTTTCTTATATTAACAGTGACAACTAATGATTATTGAGATAGACTATGTTCCAAACATTGTTTTAAGCATCTTTACATATATTATTCATTTAATTTTCACCTCATCCCTAAGGTTTTTATTATCCCCATTTTTACATGTGAGAAAACTGAGCCAAGAAGCTTGCCTGGAATCAAAGCTCAAATTACTGGCACAGATGAAAAGTAAGCAAAAACTCTGCCTAACCTCTTAACCTCCATCCTATACTGGTTCTCTGTAAGAGTTCCCTATATATAAAATATATTATGAATTAAACAAAAAGAGAGTGTGGGTTCAGGAAACTCCTCTTTAATAGAAATATTTTAAAAGTAGCCTAAATAATGAGTAGGAATCATCCAGAAAATAAGGAGAAGGGTTCCAAGGGCTTTAAATGGGAACAAGTTTGACATGTCAAAATACTGAGAAGTGCTTAGAAGGTAAAGTATTTTGGGTAAAGTATTTTGTGAAATTAGAAGGAGCCATATCACACAAGTCCATGAAGCCATCCTAAGGAATTAGTCATGGAAAGCCACTGACAAGTTGTAAATTCATGGATTATGTGATCTGATTGCCTCTTGTAACAATGTAAAGGAATAAGACTGGACACAAGGATAGAAGACTATTGCCAGAATCTATAAGAAAAATGATAGTATTTTGGATAAGGGTAGTGGTGGTAGAATTTTTTTTTAAGTGTGAGGATAGTTAACATATATTTCTGCATTCAAATAGAACAGTTTTGGTGATAACTTAGGTTTTGGAGAAGAGGAAGGTGCAGGTGACAAGAGCTGTTACATAACAAACTGGCCGAACAAAGATACTATTCACTAAAATATAGTAAAAGAGGAACACTCTTCCTCATTCTTACATTAGCCAAAAAGTTGGATTTTATAGGAGAATTCTCTGACCAAGTCAAAGAAAATGCTCACTACATCAAACTAAGTAGCTTGATAGAGAAATCACATCATTTTACAACCATCTTTATTCCAAGTTACCTATTCCAAACTCTCAAATTTCCTTGTGAGAATATTCTTACCCTCAGTTTAAGAATGAACTCCCCAAGATCAACTAGATAAAATTAAAAATCTAATACTGAACATCACAATAAAAGAATCTGTGATAAACACAAAATTACTTGACTGCAATTTCTGTTTTATACATTTATTTGTTAAATTAACAAAAATTTTCTGTTTAGTTATATATTTCATTAATTTTTTAAGATAATCTGTGTTGACAAATTCCTTTTCTTCCTCCTCCTCCTCCACCTCCCTTCCCTCCTTTATTTCCTTTTCCTTCTCTCTTCCTAGTTTCTAACTCCCCTTCTCATTCTATCATTCACCATTGAAGGATTATGGACCAGAGCAACAATAGTTCTCACCAAGGTTTTATTCTGCTTGGCTTCACTGACCACCCCAAGGTGGAGATGATGCTCTCATGAGTTGTCACCATCTTCTACCTAATCACATTGGTGGGTAACACAGCCATCATTCTTGCAACACTCTTGGACTTCCATCTCCACACACCAATGTACTTCTTCCTCAGGAATTTATCTTTCCTGGATCTACATTTCACCACTATTATCATCCCCCAGATGCTGGTCAACTTATGGGGGCCTGACAAAAGCATCAGCCATGGGAGCTGCATCATCCAACTCTATGTTTACATGTGGTTGGGATGACTGGAGTGCCTTCTCTTGTCAGTGATGTCTTATGATCACTTTACAGGCATTTGTAAGCTCTTGCATTATTTGGTCATCATGAACCCTCATCTGTGCTTAGGATGATTATCATCATCTAGGGTATTAGTTTGGCCAATTCTATAGTTTTATGTACACTCACCCTGCATTTGCCTAGATGTGGAAACAATATTCTGGACATTTCTTGTGTGAGTTGCCTGCTATGGTCAAATTATCCTGTGTAAATACCACAACAGTTGAATTCTCTGTTTTTGCTTTAGGTATTTTTCTTGTCCTTACACCCCTCATGCTTATTCTTATATCCTATGGCTATATCACCAAAGCTGTCTGAGAATGAGGTCAAAAGCAGGTCAATGAAAAGCAATTAATACCTGAGGTCTCATCTTACTGTGGTGTCCATCTTCTAAGGAACTGTTATCTACATGTACCTGTGGCCAGGTAACAGTGTCTCCCAGGACCAGGCCAAGTTCCTTTACCCTCTTCTACACCATCATCACTCCAAGTCTCAACCCCTCATCTACATTTTAAGGAACAAGGACATGAAGAATGCACTGAAGAAGCTGATGAGAGTAGAACACAAAGCTGCAAAAATGAGGAGGAACTGGTGGTAATGGAAAATATTAGAGTAACTAAGGCAATGAAATACACTTTCTAGTTATCTTCAACTTGTACTGATCTCTGGATCAAGATCAGTTAATATAATAATTCCTGTGGCGGAGCAGATGTGGCTCAAGCATTTGAGAGGTCTTGGGTTTGGTTCCCAGTGCTTCCTAAAAAAAAAACAAACAAACAAAAAAAAAAAACACCAAGCAAACAAATGAAAACACCAATGGGCCTATATGCCTCAGTGTTTGGACACTGGCTTCCCATATATGAGATCATGGTTTGATCCCCTGCCCCAGTACCTCAAAAACAAACAAACAAACAAACAAACAAACAAACAAATAAATAAATAAATAAAAGAATTCTTATGAACGAAACTTTTGTGGCTACAAACAATATTATAACCATTTACTTACTTCTTTTATGCCTCTAATTATTGGCATGTCTTCAGGGAAAATGGGTCATTAGAAATTTTTATTTTTGGTGGAAATATAATATAATAATAAAAAAATTGCATGTTTTGCCTTATTCTAAAGCCTTATAGAAACTGATTTGGTAGTCTATTTTTATATTGCTCTGTTAATTTTATTGGGATTTCATTAAATCTGTAGATTAGTTTGGGTAGGATAGACATCTTAATGATGTTTAGTCTTCCTAACCATGAAGAGGGAATATTCTTACATTTATTTAAGTCTTCTTTGATTTCCTTTTACAGTGTTGTGTAGTTTTCTGTGTATAAGTCATTCCCATCTTTAGATAAATTTATTCCTATGTATTTTATTCTTTTAGTTACTGTTGTAAATGGTATTTTTTCTTGATTTCCTCCTCAGATTGTTTGTTATTGGTGTGCAGAAATGCTACTGATTTTTGAGCATTGATCTCATAGCCTGCAACTTTACTGAACTCATTTATAAGTTCTAAAAGCTTTATTGTAGATTTCTCAGGACTTTCTATGCATAGGATCATGTCATCTGCAAATAATGACATTTTTACTTCTTCCTTTATGTTTTGGATGCCTTTTATATCTTTTCCTTGCCTCAGTGCTCAAGGAAAGGAAATGTTAAACAGGATCAGTGATAGTTGGCATCCTTGTCCTTTTCCTGATCTTAGAGGGAAAGCTTTTAGGAATTCACCATTGAATATTATGTTAGCTGTGGGTTTTTCATATATATGTTTTATCATGTCAGAAAGTTTTTTTCTATTCCTATCTTTTGCAATGTTTTTGTCAGGAAAGTGTGCTGTATTTTGCCAAATCCTTTTTCTGCATCTACAGAGATGATCATGTGATTTTTTCTTTCAATCTGTTTATGTGGTGTATTACATTGATCTTTTTTCTTAAGTTGAGCCATCCTTGCATATCAGGGATGAAACGCAGTTGGTCATGGTGTATAATTTGTTTGAAGTATTGTTGAATACAATTAGCAAGTACTTTGTTGAGTATTTTAGAATCTAGGTTCATTAGAGAGATTGGTTTGTAATTTTCCTTTCTTGATGCATCTTTGTTTGACTTTGGGATTAGGGTAATGTTGGCATCATAGAATGAGTTAGGCAATGTTCCTTCTACTTCTATTGTTTGGGAGAGTTTAATCAAGATTGTTGTTAGTTTTTTTTTCAGAATGTTTGGTAGAATTTACTTGTGAAGCTGTCTGGTCCTGGGCTCTTCTTAGTTGGTAGGTTTTGATGACTGATTCTATCTCTTTAATTGTAATTGGTCTGTTGAATCCATCAATTCCTTCCTTCATCAATGTAGGCTGCTTGTGATTTTATAGGAATTTGTCCATTTCTTCTAAATTATCCTTCTTGTTGACATATAATCTTTCAAAGTATCCTCTTATGATACTCTTTATTTCTGTGGGGTCAGTGGTGATATCTCCTTCTTCATTTCTTATTTTGAGTGTTTTAATTTTCTTCCTCTTTTTTTTTATTAGTCTAGCTAAGCATCTGTCAATTTTATTGCTTTTCTAGTAGAACCAGCTTTTGGTTTTGTTTATTTTTACTTTTGCTTCCTTATTTTCTATTTCATTTAGTTCTCCTATAATATTTGTTTTTTCCTTCTTTCTACTTCCTTTGGGATTGGTTTATTGTTCTTTTTATAATTCCTCCAGGTGTGAAGTGAGTTCTTAGATTTTAGCTTTCTTATTTTTTGATGTTTGCATTTATGGCTATGAATTTCCCTCTGGGTACAACTTTTGCTACATCCTATAGGTTTTGATGTGTTGTGTCATCATTTTCATTCATTTCAAGGTAGTTACTGATTTCTTTTGGGATTTCCTCTTTGATGCACTATTGTTCTAATAGTGTGTTGTTTAACTTCCATATCTTTGTGCCTAATCTGGTTCTTTGGCCCTTACTGATTTCCAATGTAATTCCATTGTGGTCAGAGAAACTACTTTGTATAATCTCAATCTTTCTGAATTCATTGAGATTCTTTTCTATGGCCTAGCATGTGGTCTATCTTGGAATATGAGCTATGTGTACTAGAGAAGAATGTATATCCTTCTGTATTTGGGTGTAGTGTTCTGTATATATCTTTTAGATCCAGATCCTTTAATGTATTAATCAAAGTCTTTGCTTCTTTATTGATTCTCTGTTGAGATATTCTGTCTAATGGTGATAATGGTGTATTAAAGTCCTCCACTATAATTGTAGAGGCATCTATTTTTCCAATTAGTTTTTCCAGTGTTTGCCTCATGTATTTTCAGGCTCCCCTATTAGGTGTATAAGTGTTTATGATTGTTTTTTCTTCCGTAAAGATTGCCACGTTCACTAATATATAGTGTCCATCTTTGTCTCTTACAATAGTTCTGCACTTAAAGTCTATTTTGTCCAATATTAGTATAGCTACTGCCACACTTTTTGGTTATTGTTTTCTTGTAAGATTGTTTTCCAGCAATTCACTTTCAGCCTCCTTAAATCCCTGGGTCTAAGGTGGGTTTTTTGTAGATAACTTATAGATGGGTCATATTTCCTTATCTATTCTGCCAATCTGTGCTCTTTACTGGTGAGTTTAATCCATTAATTTTCAGTGTTATTACTCTCAAGTAATTACTTACATCAGCCATATTTTCTTTGGGTTTATGTATGTCATATATTATTTTTATTTCTCTTTATATCTTCTTAGTTGTTCTTACACTCTCCTCTAAATCTCTCTTTCCTATTTTTTCCTTTCAATCTGCAGAACTCCCTTTAGTATTTCTTGAAGGGCAAGTTTCCTATTGACATACTCTCTTAATTTCTTTTTTTCTGTGAATATTTTGAACTCTCCATCATTTTTGTATGCCAGCTTTGCTGGATAAAGAATTATTGGATGGAAGATTTTTTTCCTTTAGTACCTTAACTATGTCTTACCATTGCTTTCCTGCCTCCATGGTTTCAGATGAAAAATCTGTGCTTAATCTTATTGAGCTTCCCTTGTATGTGATGGTTCTCTTCTCCCTTGATGCTTTCAGTACTTCCTCTTTGTCTTCAGGGTTGGACCCTTTGATGAGTATATGTCTTGGCCTGTTGTGATTTATACTGTTTGGTGTGTGCTGGGCTTCCTGGACATGTACACCCATCTCCCTCAATAGGGTTGGGAAGTTTTCAGCCATTATTTCCTCCAACATGCCTTCTGTCCCCTTTCCCTTCTCTTCTCCCTTTGGGTTGCATATAATGCATATGTTTGTGGGTTTTCTGTTGTCATTCAATTCCCTAAGTCCCTGCTAGATTTTTTTCTATCTTTTTATCTATCCATTCTACAATCTGTTTGATTTTAGATGAACTGTCTTCCACATCACTAATTATTTCCTCAGCCTGTTCAAATTTGTTGCTATGTGCTTACAGTGTTTTTTTAATTTCTGATATTGTGCCATTCATCACCATCATATCTGTTATCTTTTTGTGCATGTTTACAATTTCTTCATTATGTTCTCCCAGTGTCTTCTTAATATCCTTAATCTCTCCCTTCTCTTCATTAAGTTGGTCCATGATATTTGTTGGGACAGCTTTGTTTAGTTGTTCAATGATCTGCATGTCTTCCTCAGTTTTCTTTTGTTCATTGAACTGGGCCATGTCTTCCTGTTTCTTAGTATGGATTGTAATTTTTTCTTGATGTCTAGTCATCTTTTTATCTTGATGAGTTTATTCAGTTGATTAACTTCTCTCTTTACTTTAGGGTTTTAATTGTTTGTGTGTGTGTGTTAAGTTCTCTCTTTGACACATTATTCTTCTTTTTCTATTTTATTGCTGTCGTCTATGTTCCCTTGAAGGAAAAAACAGCCCCAGAGAAAGCAAAAGAGGGAAGAAAAGTAAAACAATAATAGTAAATCTTATAAGAAGAACCATAGAAGACCTTGGAAAATTAATATTTAACTCATGTAAATAGAGTAGAGTAATAGGAATAAAAAAAGTGGATTACCAACATTGAAATGGGAAACCAAACAGAGAAAAATATATAGAAAGAATTAAATGGTCACAATGATGAAGAGAGAGGAAAATTGAAAAGAAAAAAGTTAATAAAAGAAAGAAAACAGGATAGATGAGAGAGAATTAAATACCAGAAAAATCGAGGATCAAAGAGAGGTGGAATATAAGAACAACAGAAAGCAGAAGATAGAATGATGAAGGATGAAAAGAGATAGCATTGGTAGACAAAATCCATATACACAGAAAAGGAGAAATAAAGGAAGATGAAACACTGCAACCAAGAATCAAGCCAGTAGCACCTTGCAGAATTTATCTGTCTAGCTCCCTGCAGACCAATACCCAAAAGCATCCTACTCTGTGGGTTCCCAAAACAGCTCACTTGGGCAGGATTTTGCCTTCACTGAGCCATTTTTTGTGAGAGAGACCTGCCTATGTTCCTTTGAAAGAAAAAAATATTAGGACCAGAGGAAAGGAAAGAGATAGGAAGATAAAAAATAATAATATTAATGATAATAGTGCAAATTAGGAGAGCAACCATACAAGACCTAGAAAATTGAAAAAATAACACTAATAAGAAGCACAGAGGAATAAGATTAAGAAAGTGGAACAGAAACAATGAAACAGGAAACAGAACAGTGAAAAAATATATAGAATGAATTAGAAAGCTGGAATAGTGAGAAAAGGGGGAAGAAAAGAGAAAAGAGAGAAAGAAAAAAATACAAAAGAGAAGGTAAACAGAAAAAAAAAGAGAGAGAAATACAAACAAGAAAAATTGGAGACCAAATAAAAGATGTGGAATAAAAGAACAAGGGAAAACAAATGATATAAAGATAAAGGAGTGAAAAGAAATAGCACAGAGAGAATAAATCAGTAACCAAAAGAAAAAAAAAGGTAAAAGAAATGAAAAAAATAAACATGCAGTTAATAAAAGGAAGGGAATACAAAACAAGTAAGAAACAAGACAGCAGCAACTTATTTTTTTAAAAAAAGGAGACAGAAGAAAAAATAAAATAAACACGGAAAAACAGCCTTCTTTCTTAGACCCCTAAGGATCTTCTCAGGCTTCTGCTGTTCCTCTACCCCTCACTCTGCAGACTACCCTTTGCAAGTTTTCAACTAGGTTTTAGTGAATAAAGTAGAGGAATAAAAGAAAAGGAAGCTTAAAAAAAAATTAAGAGATCCAAGAAAAGCTAATACAAAGAAAATGTCTATATGTTCCCTGTCATAAAGTTTCAGCTGGATGCCTGATAACCTGGTGCATTACATTTCAAGGAACAGCAAGGAATCAAACCAGGAACTGCATATATACTAGGTGGGAATTCTTCCACTGAGCTATTCAGACTCCTTCAATTAATTAGCCTTTCAGAAGGCTATCTGCCCCCTTTCCCTCCTGCAGGTTAGATCCCCTGCAGTCAGCTGGAGTGGTGCGGATTTCCGCCTGTCTCTGCCTATTCACTGATGTAATTCCTCTCTTTACCTAGGTGGCTGGGCATGACCACCAGCCTGAGGTGATCCCCCTCCCCTCTCCCTGTCGAATTGGGTTCCCTTCCAATAATCAAGGGGGTCTCACCTGGCTAAACTCGCTGCAAAGAAATCACTCTCCACTCTCCCAGACCCCTCTTCCTCACAGGGAACCTGCCATCACACTCGTGTTTGGAGAAGGGAGCTAGGGTCTCCATGTAGTCTGTCCACCCTGAGGGTCAGGAATGTGTGCCCCTTTAAGCCACTGAGGTAAGCAACCAACGATTATTCCTGGGTTCCCTGTCTATCCAGTACCCTCCTAGATGACTCAGAGCACCTTTCCATGAAGGTAGATGTCAGCTCTACTTTCATTTGGATACAATTTTCCAGGAGTTTTACCCTCACTTAATATCTCAGCGGTGGGGGAGGGGAGCCCTTCCCAGGTTTAATATCTCACGATTACTTGTTTTGGCTTCTTCATGTCTCTGACCCTCACTCTTCTGGGAGTTGGTAAGCAGTATCGTGGTTTGCTGTGCCCCAAAGCAGGTCCCCATGGCAGCTGCTGGCTTTTTATTTGTTGTTTTCATAAGAGCTAAGACTTATATGTACAACCCATCAGCCATGTTCCCCTGGCTTGCTAATATATTTTTGAGGATTTTTACATAAGAGATATTGATCTGCAAGATTTTAAATTTGTGGTATCTTTATCTGGCTTTTTTTATTTTATTAGGGTGATGTTATTCTCATAGAATGAGCTGGGGACTGTTCCCTCTGCTTCAGATTTTTGGAAGAGTTTGAGCAGAGTTTGTGATAATTCTTCTTGGAATGATTGGTAAAATTCACCACTGAAGCCTTCTAGTCCTGGCTCATCTTTTTTGGAAGGTTTTGATTATTGATTTAATCTCTTTACTAGTTATTGGCCACTTGAGTTCTTTTATTTCTTCTTGAGTCAGTAAGGTGTTTTGAGTGTTTCTAGGAATTTCTCCTTTTCATCTAGGTTAACTTATGTGTTGGTGTACAATTGTTCATAGTATTCTCTTATAATACTTTTTTATTTCTGTGAGATAAGTAGTAATGTTCCCAATTTCATTTCATATTTTAGTTACTTGTATCCTCTCACTTTTTTCTTTTGTCAGTCTAGCTAAAGATTTGTCAATTTATTCAATTTTTCTTAGAACCAACTTTGGTTGTCATAATTTTCTGTATTGTTTTACATTCCATATTTCATTTTCACTGTGCTAATCATTCCTTCTCCATCCCACCCCCTGCCTGAACCACTCACTGGCATAAAAGGCCTGAGAAGACCATTGATCAGGCTGTCCATGCATAGAGAAGGAAAGTACATGTCAGTGAGGAAAATCTGAAAGACCTTGGAAAATGAGGGTGGTGGACTTCCATATTTCTTTTCAGAAGAAATTCTACTTCCCTGGAATGTGGATTTGAGGTGGGCAGCAGCCATGCTTCCCTGCTCTTAGGGTACTTCTCCTGGAGAAATGCAGAACTGGTGATGGGGAAGTGCTTTAGAGGCTAGAGGCCTCTCTGAGAACCAGCCAAGACCAGTTCATCCCAGAACCCTCTTCCTAAATAGAAAGATGAAGTTCAGAGGGACAGGTACCAATCACCCTTCTTGGCTCTAAAAGAAATGTCAGGGTCATTATCACCTTGGGCTAGACTGTTTCATGGCTTGGGTAAGAATGCTGGCTGGAAGTCTCCTAGGAAGTGTCCTTGGCCCTGTCAAAGGGGAAAGTCTCCATCCCACCAGTGTATCCAACTCAGAAGTTGCTGCCTGCTGAGACAGTCCCAGCAACACCAGGGAGAAGTAAATCACTTCCAGGAAGTCACTGTAAGAAGCAGAACCCCAGAGCCTTGTTCAAACCAGAGCCCACCTGACTTGCCCAGGTCTGAGCGTGCACCACAAGGAATTTTCAGTTGAAACCATCACTCCTGGACTCATCATTCCAGATTTGGGGATCTTTTTCTTGTCAGACCCATCTGCCACCTTCTCCCCTCCCACCTGTCACACCCCACCCATTCGATCAGAATTAATCCCTGCCCCATCTGACACTAGAGCCACCCACCCCACTCTGGATTTGGACCCAATTCAAAGCCTGAAACCTGGAATCCAGGAGGGCAAGGGTAGTGACTGAGAGCTCTGAACAGCTGGGCTGTCAGGAGAGCTCCAACAGCATCCAGGAGATGAGGCCAGCCCTGTCACCACATGTGTATAGACCAAGCCTGCTATGGGCATCAGGATGACCACCAGGCTGTTGAGTTCTGCATCCCCATGGCATGGTAGTACTGACTGAACACTTTGCTCCCATGTTCACCCCTGGTCTGGCATGTTTTGAGGGTCAAGTAGGTCCTGGGGTTCCAGGTGGCAATTTGAGGTGGAGCAGGCTGAAGAAGCAGAAGCAGAAGTCTTGGTCCAGCTGTGATGTCCCAGTGAGGGGGCTCTGTGAAGGTGCAAGTGTCCAAGGATTTGAAGGGGTGACCCTGATAGGGTGACTGCATGGATGCTTTCTGCTGCTTTCCTCCTTCAGGCAAAGTCAGAGGATGTGCTGCATGTGTGGGTCTGTGTGTGTGTGTGTGCGCGCAATCATTGTTCCTTAGAAAGTCATATTATTCTTTCCATCTGAAGCTTTGAAACTTTTGTTTTTGGCCTTCAGTTAATTTCCTTTTCTAATTGTATTTATGGTTTCTATTGTCATTAGCTTTTGTTGTTGTTAACCAGTAAAAGGAATTTATTTGGGAACTTGGGGAAGAACAGAGCTTGCTGAGAAATGGGAGAGAAAGATGGAAATACACACCCTCTGGGCAGAGAGAGAGCTTGTTCTGCATCATGTGGTTACCTTTTAAACTGTTAATTGTTCCATCCCATTGTTAATTTTAAGGGGATGGGCCCCAGCAGTTATTGGTTACCCCACCTATGGTGGGGGTCAATGGTGAGTCCTGTTTGGAATATCCAGGACCAATGGGAGGTCCCAGAAAGAGAAACTGGTACCTCAAGTTTACACTCAAGTTCCCAGCAAAATCTTGCAGCCATGTTGTCTGTTGGCTATGTGGTCTGCCATCCATGCAGTCTGCCCACCAGGTTGTGGCTCATCTTCTCCTCTGTTACCCTGTACTAACTTGCCTCAACTACCCTCACAGAGAGTTCACACCCTTATTCTTAAGTGGGTGCTGAGGGTTGGTGATCATTCTTCTGTAGTTACTTCCTCCTGGTTAGGGGAGTAGTCCCTGCCTGACAG
This sequence comes from Tolypeutes matacus, assembly GCA_026826555.1. Lineage (NCBI taxonomy): Eukaryota > Metazoa > Chordata > Mammalia > Cingulata > Chlamyphoridae > Tolypeutes > Tolypeutes matacus. The sequence continues at coordinate 1,594,773 of JAKSZT010034045.1, read as the reverse complement.
GGAGTAAACCTCTCTGGCCAGTCTATCGAGGTCAAGGAAAGACAGGTCTTACACTGTGGTTGGAACTGGCTGAAATCTCCAAATTACTATGTTATTTTGGAAGGCACTGATTCTAGAAGAAATAAATTTAGTTAGAATTTTGAAGATACATGCCCCCACTAAAAGGGTAAAGAAGATGGTGGTAAGGGGGTCCAAAAAAGGGTCAGCTATGACATACTGGACCATGAGAATGAGAAAGGCCAGGTGCTTTCAGAGACTGCATCGTCCCAAAATTTGTGAACTTTATCTTGCAGGATTTGAATGCTGTTTAGGACTATTCCAGAGTGACTTATATAGAAACAGCATTTTTCTTGAGAAATAGGTATGCCCCACCCCACCTCACCCCGTGCTGCTGTTAGCATGTTAAGGGCTTCGAAATTTTGCAGTACTACAGCAGCAAGAGAGTTTGTTTGTTGCTTTAGGACTTCTAAGGCACAGCTAGTTTCTTCTATGTTATTAGTTAGCTCTAGGGAGAGATTATAATAGACAATGGGGTTTGGTATAAATTTCTGATCCCGATTTTCCATGGTGGTGGTTATGTTTAAGACAGCTTAGAAGGGGATGAGAAGAGACATTTCCCTTTTAGTTATTGTATAGGTAAAACTACAGGAAATGAAAACAGACAAGATTTCTTAAGGGGTGTCTGACTTGCCTTCCCCCTAGCAATAAGTGTTTGGGCTAGAGATAGGGGGAACAGCTGGCTTTTACACAGACACTACTTAGCTTTGTCTCTTGAAGAGGTATTTCAGGTCATCCAATGACTGGCACTTGTACATCCCATCAGGTGCTTTTGGTGAGCCGGCACTTGCTTGGGCAGCTGGCTTCACTCTGAATGAGTCCACCCAGTTGGCAATCACTTTATCTTTAACAGTTGTGGGAGTGATCAGAACCACAGAATAAGGTCCCCTCTATTTTTGCTCTAATTGAGAATGAGGTCTGTTTTCCTGCCACGTTTTAATCAAAACCTGGTTTCCAGGTGCTGGGTGAGGAAAGGTTACCCACAGACCACCTTGAAGGGGCTAAGCTGAAGTGGTCCTAGTCACCTCATTTGCCATTTTCCTTCTGGTGGGAAAATGCTTAGCCCTGGCAGGATGATATGTGAGTCTGCCAGTCCTCCCCAGGGTATGAGAGGGACAGATTTTGGAATAAGGGCTAGGAGGGAGACCTGGGTTAAGGAAGTTGTTCACCTGCTGTGGAGTGAAGACTCTGAGAGGTTACCCCCAAGTTAATTTGATGACTTTTTAAATTAAAAGGGCTGTTGCTACCCCTGTGCTCAGGAAAGGTGGCTATTCTTTTATTTTATGGGCATGTTTATTAACTGCTTAGAAAATGAAGTTTATCAGGACTTTTGACACATTCAATATCCCTTTGGTATGATCTAGAATAGAAAAGATATCACTGTAACTATTAAGCATATATCTAGAATAGGAGAAATATAGGTACAGTACTTAACACTAATCAATATGCTACCCAATGCACAAGTTTCTCTCTGCACTGAAGTTAATAGATCCAAGCTTCAGGTTTATGATACCATACATGTTATCTCTCCACAGGAGCAGGCCATAATGACGATTGTACTTAAGTTCTACTTACATCACTTGTAATCATTGCTTAACTTGGTATGCCCTTCACAAAGCCAGCATGCTGCAGCACTGTTGACCCTAGAGAGGTTAAGAAGGTAGGCTCCAGTATTCCACTGGCCTAGTGCATAGTGCTGTTTGGCAATATGAAACAGAGCCAGTCTGGAGGCAATATCCATTGTGAATTTGGCCATATTGAGCCATTACTGGCTGCTGCAGGAGTTTAAGACTGTATCATAGTCTCCATCCATTTCAGGAGCATAACCAGAGATATAGTAGATACCTTTACTGTTTTAGGGGTTAGTGACAAACCTAGGCAACAACTCAAATGGAGAGGCAAGATGCAGTGTATGGAAGACCTGGTTTGAAGGTACAAGAAAGTTTGACATACTTAAGTCTATCTTTTTTAAATTTTTATAAACTTTCTAAACACTTCCAAAGCAATGCATACTATATTAAATTAACTTAACCATTTTAGTACTTTGCTTTTTACTTCTACACCTTTACCATGATGACATTAATTAACAGGTATTTTATTTTAGCAACACAGGAAAAATGACCTTTTCAGTTATTTTTATGTAAACTGAAGATTCCCAATAGAATTGATTGCCTTTCCTTACCACCACTTTAACATGCAGATTGAGATGACCTCTGACAGGTTTCCCTGTTATGGATTTACTTTTTATTTTTACTATCAATTAGGTTTCTGATAAATGGCTTGCTGGGATTAGCCATTTAAATGATTCAGTTTAGAAGATGCTTTTACAAATTACTTATAATTAACCATGACCACATAGACTAGTTACCTTACCTTAAAAAAAGATTATTAAATAACAGTTAGCAACCAATAAAATTTACTTTAACAATTTAAGAGAGGGCAGATCTACATTTCATTTTTTAATTTAACTTACAACTTTCATTGTTTTAAAGATTTAATACATATAATGCTAATATATTTACTTGGTATTCTATAAACCATGGAGATAACACCCAAGCTAAATAAAATTGAAACCATTAGTTTATGCAAGGAATATTCTTTTTCCTTCTTTAACAGGAGGCTTAAAACCTCTTTTCCTTAATAAAATTTTAAAACTGTGAATAAACATAAAAGAATACTAATTTAGGTTTTGGAATACATTATAATAGTTTAATTATAATTTAGAAAAATCTTTTCTCATCTTTCAAGGACTTTTCCTTTACTTACTGAAATTTGATAATAGAATTATTAACCATCCTTATTTTAAGGCTGGTAAAAGGTTTAAAGTGGGGAATTACAGGCAACTGTTTCTTAATTCCCCCTGCCTAGAAGAATTTTAATCTGCCACACATAGTCCCACCCTCAGAGCTCATGCAAAGAGAAGGCCCTGGGAGCTGGATAGGTCAAAGAGCTCAGGAATTTTTTTTTCCTTTTTCCAATAGTTCCTATATTCAGATTTCTATAGGACTTTTCCATTCTGATCAGCCAAATTTGGCCTTCAGGAATACTAATTCACATATATAACTGTATATTAGATTTTTCAATTTGAATAGAGATCTTAACACTTTTTTATTTTTTAAAAGATACTTAGATTACATGAATATTACATAAAAAATTATAGGGAATTCCCATATGTCCTACTCCCTACCCCTCTCACATTTTTCCACATTAACAACATCCTTAATTAATGTGGTACATTTGTTACAATTGATGAACACATTTTGGGGCATTGCCACTAAGTGTGGATTATATTTCACATTGTAGTTTACACTCTCCCCTGCACAATATAGTAAGTTATGGCAAGATATCTAATGGCCTGTATCTGTCCTTGCAATGTCATTCAGGACAATTCCCAAGTCCCAAAAATGCCTACACATTAGGCATGTTTTTCCATCTCACTGCTCTCATAACCTCCAGTGTCCAGTGCCTCCACATCAGTGATATAAGTCCTTCCATTGCTAGAATCATAATAAGTCTATATTAGAATACCATTAAGTCTACTCTAGTTCATCATTCATTCCCCAGTCCTGAGGATTCTGGGGTGGTGATGCCCACTTCACCTCTAATTGAGAGGGGGGTTAAAACCCATGGGACAGATGGATCAGGTTAGATTGCTTGAAGGTACAGACTCTCTCTTTTCCTTGAGATGGTTGCTGTACATCAACATCTCCTTCTTAGCTGTCCTGGGTGAGTCCAATGAACTGGAGAAAAGGTGTTTCAACTCTGTTGAGATTCAGGGTCTAGCCAGTACATGGACAGCCCAAAGATTTAATTCTCTTGGACGTACACCTATCAACTATAATACTAACTATAAGTTCAAATAGAAGGGGCAGAAGAAGAATGTGTAGGGAAACAACAACTGAGTCCAACTCTGTCACACTGGTGAGCATAAATTCCAAAGAAGGGCCCACTGGCAGGGACCCCAACTCCTGGGGTTTCTGTTCTGCCTATATTCTCTGGATGTCTCTAGAGCCCTCAGGAGCTCTACTATTTGAGATAGTACTTACTTTGGCAGTCAATGAGATCCTGCTGAGATGTGCATAAGCATAACCTCTGGGATGACCCACTCACTTTGAAGTCTCTTAGCCATATAAACTTATTTGTCTGTACCTTTTCTCCCTTTTGGTCAAGGTTTTTTCTAGTTACATTGTTAGTTGGTGCTTGGTAGTACTCCCTCAGTGCCAGGTAAGCTCATCCCTGGGAGTCATGTCCCACACTGGAGGGAAGATAATGCATTTATATACTGAATTTTGCTTAGAGAGGGGCCACATTTGAGCATCAAGGAGGCTCTCAGGAGGTAACTCTGAGGCATCTTATAATACTAGGCTAAGTTTCCATTTCAAAAGAAAAGGTTCATAAGTCATCAATATCAAGGGCCTATCAATCAGCAATCATCCTTCACTAGTCTCTGCCTCTGTACTCAGTGGATTCTTGCTGTTCCATTAGAGAATATGGCAAAGCTCCCCAGGTTGTAAATTTCATATTATCCCAGTTATTGTGTGACTCTCCACCCACCATGTTGATGCCCCATAAACACTTGAAAACACTTATATGCCTTATCTGTATGGCCCAGGTGAACTTCCTCCCATGTATACCCCATTCATGAAACCCCACACTAATGATCCTTCCTTGTCATAGTTGTAACCCTTGTGTGATCTAAAACTTCTTAAAAAATGCACCCAACAGAATAACCAAATACAATTAAAAAGAAACTGAAATTAATAACGATTGTTTTAAAAATAAGAAATAAAATATGAAAGATAAAAAAAAATTTGGAATAAAAAAAATAATGAAAAAAATTTTTTAAAAATTGACATTATGTTTCTCATCATTTTAAGATCTGTTGTCTTGTATGTACAGAGACATTTTCTTCCACTTATTCCCCTGTGTTTTAGTTTTTGCATTTTATTTTCAAAGATGCTTTAGGTTACAGAAATTTCACATAGGAAATATAGGGAATTCCCATACACCCAATATCCTCCCCCTTTTCCACTTTGCCCTATTAATAAAATTTTACACATGGATGGAACATTTGTTACCATGGTCAATGATTTACATTATGGTTTACATTTTGGACCATATACTTTTATAAATTTTGATGAAATTTAACATTGCCTGTAACCATCATTGCAAGATCATGTAGTATAATTCTATCACCCCCAAAATGCCCCATGTTTCATCTATTCTATTCCTTCCTCCCCCACCCCTCAGGACCCACAGTAACCACCTAGCTTAACTCCTGGAGGAACAAGATTCATAGTTCCTTACAACAACAACATTGATAACATGACATACTGGCATGTCCTCCCCTATTAGGTACTGCCTATTCTCTCAAGATACTCGCACCCCTCTATCTGAGAACATAGCAGGACTCCACAAGATGGGAGTCCAACACCGTCCAACTTATTATGTGGGTCTCCTCCCACTGATACGACCTACTTTGAGAAGATGAACACTCACACACTCCCTAGAGGCCTGCCCCAGGTGTGCAATGTCCCGCATGTTCCCCCACATCCAACACACTGAACCAGTAACCCTCCCCTGCCATATTTGCCTAAAGAACATTCCTAACATTAGAGTTTCAACCTCATACCCACAAATCCCAAGTTCACCTACTCTCTCCCCAAAGCTCCCCCCAGTTCCATGGACAGCTCAACACATCTCCCCCCCTCATAAGCCAGCATCACTCAACCAAAAAGAATCACTGCACAACAAGTCATGCCCAGCCACTGTACAATTACACTCTTCTACCTTATCATACATTTTGCACATATGGGCATTGGCTCACCACTCTCTATTCCTTTTCTGTCTTCTGTAAACCTATCTTCCAGACCCTAGCTCTGTGAATCTATTGAGTTTGCTTAATTCATATCAGTGATGTCATATAATATTTGTCCTTCAGTGCCTCTTTACTTCATTCAACATAAAGTCTTCAAGATTCATCCTTGTTTTCCTGTGTGTTGACACTGCATTCATCGTTACAGCTGAATAATATTCCATTGTATGTATATACCACAATTTGTTTATCCATTCTTCTGTATGTATATACAACGATTTGTTTATCCATTCATCTGTTGATGGACAGTTGTGTATCCAACTTTTGGCAATAGTGGATAATGCCACTATGAACATTGGTGTGCATATATCTGTCGCGTCCCTGCTTTCAATTCTTCTGGGTATATACCCAGCAGTGGGATTGCTGGATCATAAGGCAGTTCTATAGTTAGCTTCCCAAGGAACCCCCAAACTGTCCTCCACAATGGCTGCACTATTCTAAAATCCCACCAGCAATGGATGAGGGTTCTCATTTTACTACATCCTCTGCAACACTTGTAGTCCTCTGTTTGTTTGTTTTTAAATAACCACCAGTTAAGAAAATATCTCATTGTGGTTTTGCTTTGCATTACCTTAATAGCTAGTGATATTGAGCATCTTTTCATGTGCTTTTTAGCCATTTGTATTTCTTCTTTGGAGATGTGTCTATTCAAGTCACTTACCTATTTTATAAATGGGTTGCTTCACTTTTTGTTTTTGAGTTGTAGGATTTTTTAATACATGCTGGATATTAGGCCCCTATCAGATATATGGTTACCAAATATTTTCTCCCATTGAATAGGTTGTCTTCACACTTTCTTGAAAAACTCCTTTGAGGTTCAGAAGTTTTTCATTTTGAGGAGGACACATTTATCTAATTTTTTCTTTCATTGCTCATGCATTGAATGTAAAGTTAATGAAATCATTTCACAATGCAAGACACTGTAGAGGCTTCCCTGCATTAATTTCCAAGATCTTTATGGTCTGGGCTCTTATATTTAGATCTTTGAACCATCTTGAGTTAGTTTTTGTATAAGATGTGAGATGTTGTTCCTCTCTCATTCATTTGGATAAGGATATCCAGCTCTTCAAGCACCATTTGTTGAAGAGGTCATTCTCTCCTAGTTGAATAAGCTTGGTGTCCTTGTCAAATATCAGCTGACTGTATTTGCAAGGAGCTATATCAAACTGTCAATTTGCTTCCATTGGTTAGTAAGTCTACTCTTGTGCCAATACCCTGCAATTTTGACCACTGTAGCTTTGTTGTATGTTTTAAATTCACGTAGTGTGATCACTCTGATTTCATTTTTCATTTACACTATGTCTTTGGTAATTTGGGGCCACTTGCCCTTCCAAATAAATTTCGTAGTTAGCTTTTCCAATTCAGTAAAAAAAAAAAAAAAATGCTGTGGTAATTTTTATTGGGATTGCATTAAATCTGCAAATCAGTTTGGGTAGGATAGTCTTTTTAATGATGTTTAATCTTCCTATCCATGAACAGTGAATATTCTTTCATTTATTTAGGTCTTATTTGATTTCCTTGAACAGTGATGTGTAGTTTTTCTGCATACAAGTTATGTACATCTTTAGTTAAATTTATTCCTAGGTATTTCATTCTAGTAGTTGCTATTGTAAATGGAATATTAAAAAATTTCCACCTCAGATTGCTAATTATCGGTGTACAGAAATGCTACTGATATTTGCATATTGATCTTATAACCTGTTACTTTACTGAACTCATTTATAAGCTCTAGAAGCTTTGATGTTGAATTTCTCAGGGCTTTTTATGTATAGGATCATATCATCTACAAATAGTGAAATTTTTACCACTTCCTTCCATTTTGATGCATTTTACATCTTTTTCTTGCCTAAGTGCTCAAGCAAGTACTTCTAACACAATGTTAAAAAAGAGCAGCGATTTGAGGCATCCTTGTTCCAGATCTTAGAAAAATTTTAGGATTTCACCATTGAATATTATGTTAGCTGTGAGTTTTGCATATATACCATAATCATGTTGAGGAAGTTTCCTTCTATTCATATCTTTTGAAGTGTTTTTATCAGGAAAGGATGCGGTATTTTGTCAAATGATTTCCTGCACCTATAGAGATGATCATGTAATTTTTTTTTCTTTCAATCCATTTATTGGGTGCATTACATTGATTTTCTTATGTTGAGCCATCCTTGCATACCAGGGATGAAACCCACTCATTCATGGTATAATTTGTTTGATGTTGTTGAATATGATTATCAAGTATTTTGTTGAGGATTTTAGCATCTAGGTTCATTAGAGAAATTGGCCTATAGGTATCCTTTCTCATGGTGTCTTTGTTTGGCTTTGGTATTAGGGTGTTGCTGGCATCATAGAATGAATTAGGCAATGTTCCCTTCACTTCTATTTTTGGGAAGAATTTAAGCAGGATTGGTATTAGTTCTTTCCAGAAAGTTTCATAGAATTCAACTATGAAGCCATCTGGTCCTGGGCTCTTCTTAGTTGGGAGGATTTTAATGACTAATTCTATATTGTTACTTGTGATTGGTCTGTTGAGTTCATCAAATTCTTCTTTCATCAATTTATGCTGTTTGTGTGTTTCTAGGAACTTCTCCATTTCCTCTAAATTATCCATCTTGATGGCATACAATTTTTCAAAGTATCATCTTGTGATATTCTATTTCTGTGGGGTCAGTGGGGGATATCCCCTTCCTCATTTCTTATTTCATGTATTTTCATCTTCTCTCTTTTTTTCTTGGTTAGTCTACCTAAGGGTTTGTCAATTTTATTAATCTTCTCAAAGAACCATCTTTTGGCTTTATTTTTTTAGTGCTTTTTATTTTCAATTTCATTTAGCTCTGCTCTAATCTTTGGTATTTCCTTCTTTCTACTTCCATTGGGGTTAGTTTTGTTATTCATTTTCTAATTCATCCAGGTGTGTAGTTAAGTCTCTGATTTTATCTCTTTCCTCTTTTTAAATATAGGTATTTATGGCTATTAATTTCCTCCTCAGTACAGCTTTTACTGCATCCCATAGGTTTTGATACATTGTGTTGCCATTTTCATTCATTTCAAGGTAGTTACTGATTTCTTTTGAGATTTCATCATTGACCCAGAGTTTGTCTAAGAGTGTGTTGTTTAACTTCCATATCTTTGTGCCTAATCTGTTCTCTGCCCCTTACTGATTTCCACCCTCATTCCATTGTGGTCAGAGAAATTACTTTCTATAATTTCAATCTTTCTGAATTCTTTGAGTGTTTTTCTATGGTCTAGCATATGTCTCTCCTAGAGAATGAGCCATGTATACTTGAGAAGATTATATATCCTACTGTATTGGGGTGTAATGTTCTGTATATGTCTATTAGGTCCAGATCCTCTATCATATTATTCAAGGTCTTTGTTTCTTTATTGATTCTCTGTCATGATGTTCTGTCTAATGGTGATAATGGTGTATTATCATTATCAATTACCACTATAATTGTAGAGGCATCTATTTCCCCACTTAGTTTTTCCAGTGTTTGCCTCATGTATTTTAAGGCACAGGTGTATAAATATTTATGATTGTTCTTTTTTCTTGATAGATTATCCCTTTTATTAGAATATAGTGGCCTTCTTCATCTCTTACAATTATTTTGCATTTAAAATCTATTTTGTCTATTAGCATAACAACTCTTTCCCTTTTTGGTTAATGTTTGCATGTAACATTGTTTTTCAAACATTCACTTTCAACCTCCTTGAGTCCTTGGTTTTAAGGTGAGTTTCTTGTAGACAGTATATGAATGGGATATATTTCAGTATCCATTCTGCCGATCTGTGTCTCTTGACTGGAGAGTTTAAATCACTAACATTTATTGTTATTACTGTTGAGGTATTACTTACCTTATCAATATTTTCTTTAGGTTTTTGCAGGCCATATGTTGTTTTAATTCCCTTTTTACTTTTTAGTTATTCTTACCCTCTCCTGCAACTCTCTCTCTCTCCTGTTTTTTTCCTTTCAACCTGCAGAATGCACTATAGTGTTTCTTAAAGGGCAGGTTTATTATTGACAAACTCTCTTAATTTCGTTTATCTGTGAATATTTTGAACTCTCCCTCATTTTTGAATGCCAGCTTTGCTGGATAGAGAATCCTTGGCTGGAAGTTTCTTCTTTTAACACTTTAAGTCTGTCATACCATTGCCTTCTTGCTGCATGGTTTCAGATGAGAAATCAACACCTAATCTTATCAAGCTTCCTTTGTATGTGATGGATCTCTTTTCTATTGCTGCTTTCAGTATTCTCTTTCTCAAGCATTGGACAATTTGACAAGTATTTGCCTTAGAGTAGGCCTATTAGGATTTATACTGATTGGGTTGCACTGAGTTTCCTGGACATGTACAATCTGCACTCCTCAATAGGGTGGGAATTTTCAGCCATTATTTCCTCCAACACTCTTTTTGTCCCATTTCCCTTCTCTTCTCCCTCTGGGGTGCCCATACTGAGTGTGCTTGTGCCTTTCATGTTGTCATTCAAATCCCTAAGTCCCTGCTGGAGTTTTTCTTTTCTTTTTCTTTTTTTTTTTTTGATGTGTAAATAGTTTATTACAGCAAATTATCTGGTGAGTGGTCAATAGAAGAATTTCTTGATTTCCTCTGATATTGGATTCAGAAAGTTAACTTAGAAATCACCATCCCAGTCCCCTCAGGACCCGGGGAAGAACCATAGACTAGAGTGGACCCAATGACACTCCCTATTTTTTTTTTATTATGGGTAAAAATCAAAATTCTCACAATATATACAAACATTTGCAAAATGATATATAAATATATATGCATATATGTGTATTTGCTTAAAAAATGTTATTTATATATATATATATATATACATATATTTTAAGAGGTGCTTAGATTACCCAAAATATTACATGGAACCCACTGGGATTCCCATGTTCCCCACCTCCCACACCTCCCACCACATCCCACACAAACATCTCCCACAGTGTGGCCCACCACCCTCAATGAACTTACACATCCTGGAGCCTTGCCAACAACCATAGACCACAGTTCACACCGTAGACCACACTCTCTCCCACTCAGTTCTGAGTGGTGTGTGCTGATTTAAAATGGCCTACATCCGTTGCCACAACAGTACTCAGGACAACCTCCAACTCCCAAAGAAGACCCTGTATTTCAACTGCTCATCCCCTCCCTCCCCAAAAGTGTCAAGTGGCCACTGGCTCCACCTCATTGTTATAATTTCTTGCATTGCTAGAATCACCATATGTGAACAAGAGAATACCATCAAGTCCACTCCAGTCCACAGTTCCTCCCCCAATCCTGAGGGGACTGGCACAGTGATGTCCACTCCAACTCC
>JAKSZT010034045.1:1523197-1573524 GCA_026826555.1 Tolypeutes matacus | reverse complement strand
TCCCCCAATCCTGAGGGGACTGGCACAGTGATGTCCACTCCAACTCCAAGTGAGAGACGGCTTATATCCCATGGATATGGTGGGTGGGATGATCTTGCCTGCAGATGCAGGCCCTCTCCATTCCCTGGGATAGCTATTGCCCATTGTTGTCTCCTCACCAGTTGACTTGGATGAGTCTATTGAGCTGTAGGGTAGGAGTTGCAGCTCCACCTAGATTTCATGAACACCTGGCACATAGGTAGGCGGGAGGCTCCAGTCTCTGGAAGTATACCTAAAAAACTCCAGCATCACATGTAGGTTTGAATAGAAGGGACTGGTGAACCATGTGCAGGGAGGACTTATTTGAGTCTAATTCTGTCACTCTCAGGAGCAAAGATTCCAAAATAGAACCCACTGATAAGGCATCAGTCTCTGGGGTTATCCCCCCTTATATAGGACCAGGGTGTCTCCGGAGCTCTCCGGAACCCCACTGAGTGGGGTGATAGGCACTTAGATGTTCTATGAGTTCCTACTGAGGTGTGCGTAAGAGTTACCTCTGGGATGACCTCCCGACTCTCTTTGAAGTCTCTTAGCCACTTGAACTCATTTGTCTTTACCATTTCCCCCTTTTATTCAAGGTCTTTTTTCAGTTGTGTTGCCAGTTGGCACTTGGGAAAAGTTTTCAATTAGCAATAATCGTGCCTTGGATAAACCTCATTGGCTATGATACTGCCACTGCACAAAGCTGCCAGTTGGCACTTGGTATTAATCCCTCATTGCCAGGGAGGCTCGTCCCCGGGAGTCATGTCATTGGGGGAAAGGTAATGCAATCATATGCTGAGTTTGGCTTAGAGAGAGGCCACATTTGAGCAACAAGGAGGCTCTCAGTTGGCAACCCTTAGGCACCCCAAAACTGCAGGCTAAGTCTCATTTACAAGAGCAAAGACTCACAAGGGTAGTCATCAATTAAAAAAAAAAATCAGTGAGTCATCCTATTTTGACAGGCACTGTCCCTACACTCAGAGGACTAATGCTGCTCCCTTGGAGATTGTGGCAGAGCTCTCCAGGCTAGGAATTCAGATTCCCTCATTTATTTTGTGATTATCCACCCATCGTGACCATGCCCCATCCCCCGCTCCTTTGAATGATTTTGTATATCTTTCATGTATATTCAGATGAACAAATCCCCACGAAATCCCCCAGACACCCCCCCTCAATAATCCTCCGCAGTACCCATTGTAACCCTTCTGTGATCCAAATCCTCCATAAACATTTAGTCCATAAAATAATCAAATACACTTACTAGGAAAAAGAAACAAGTGTGATAAACTTACATGCAAGAGACAAACATAAGGAAACTCAGGGGGAAAAAAAAAGAGAGAAGAAAAAAAAACAAATAATCAAACAAAGTACAAAACAAAATAAAATATAATTAGTGGATTGGGACATTCAAAAAATGGGCAAAAAAGCAAAGGAAATGCCTTTAATATATATATATATTCATTTTTATTTCCTTTCTCTTTTCTTTTTTCCCTTTTTTCCTTCCCTTTATCACTGTGTTATTGGATGTCTGGTGTGCCATGACAACTTCCTCCTCTCAATCCCCATTGTCTCCCAATTTTTCATTTAATTTTCAAAGAAGTTTTAGGTCACAGCAAAGTCACACACGGAGTGCCGGAGACTCCCAGATACCAAACCACCCCCACTTCCACACCCCATCTTAACTCCCCCCCTTGTTTTTTGGTTGTTAGCATTGTTATAACTGTTATGCAGATAGCAAAATATAGCAGCTAAACATTGTCAGTGATTTACACTATAGTTTACGACTTAGATGATACAGTTGAATAATTTTGATGATATTTACCATGTCCTGTGTCCATTACTGTAAGGTAATGAAAAACCTTCCCCATGACCACCAAACAACCCATTAGATCTTGACTGTTCCCTTCTCCCCAGACACCCAGGGCCCATGATAGCCCCCTCTCCCAACCCATGGAATGTCAAGATTCACAGTTACATGCCCTGGGGATTTGAACCAGCCCTTCCTAATCCACCCACCCCCCAGTGCTGTACCACCAAACCCAGGAACACCACCACTCATCTGCACCATCCCCCAACATGCAACCACACTCTATCCCTTTACCATAAATTATGTCTATATGGGAGATGGCTCAAAGCCTGCTCTTCTCTTACTCTCCTTTGTTAAACTATCTTTCAGACAATGGTTCTCAGAGACTGCTCATTTTCCTCAGTTCAGATCAGTGAGGTCATATACTGTTCATCCTTCAGTGCCTGGCTTGCTTCACTCAACCTAAGGTCTTCAATATTCATCCACGTTATTCCATGTGTTAGCACTTTGTTCCTTCTTACAGCTGAGTAATATTCCATTGTATGTATGTACCACATTTTGCTTATCCATTCATCTGTTGATGGGTACCGGGGCTGATTCCAACTTTTAGCAAAGGTGAACAATGCTGCTATGAACATTGGTGTGTATATATCTGTTTGTATTTTTGTTTTCAGTTCTTCTGGGTATATACCCAGCAGTGGAATTGCTGGATCATACGGAAGATCTATTGCTAGTTTTCTGAGGAACCGCCAAACTGTCCTCCATAGTGGCTGGACCATACCGCAGTCCCACCAGCAGTGGATGAGTGTTCCTATTCCTCCACATCCTCTCCAACATTTAGTGTCTCCTGTTTTTTTAATAGCTGCCATTCTGATGGGTGTATGATGGTATCTCATTGTAGTTTTGATTTGCATTTCCCTGATAGCAAGTGATGTTGAGCATTTTTTCATGTGCTTTTTAGCCATTTGTATTTCTTCCTTGGAGAAGTGTCTTTTCAGGTCACTTGCCCATTTTTTATATGGGTTGTTTGACCTTTTATTTTCAGGGTGAAGGATTTCTTTATATATGCAGGATATTAGGCTCCTATCAGATATATGGTTGCCGAATATTTTTTCCCATTGGGTAGGTTGCCTTTTTATTTTCTTAATAACATCCTTAGAGATGCAGAAGTTTTTAATTTTGAGGAGATCCCATTTGTCAATTTTTTCTCTTGCTGCTTGTGCTTTGGCTGTAAAGTTCATGAAACCATTTCCTATTACAAGTTCCTGTAGATGCTTCCCTACATTATCTTCCAAGGTTTTTATGGTTTTGGCTCTTATATTTAGATCTTTGATCCATCTTGAGTTGATTTTTGTATAAGGTGTGAGATGGTATTCTTCTCTCATTCTTTTGGATATGGATATCCAGTTCTCCAAGCACCAATTGTTAAAGAGGCCACTCTCTCCCAACTGAGTGGGTTTCGTGGCCTTGTCAAATATCAGATGACTGTATATACGAGGATCTATATCAGAACTGTCAATCCGGTTCCATTGTTCAGTAGGTCTATCCTTGTGCCAATACCACGCAATTTTGATCACTGTAGCTTTGTAGTATGTTTTAAAGTCAGGTAATGTGATACCTCCAACTTCATTTTTCTTTTTCAATATATCTTTGGCAATTCGGGGCCTCTTGCCTCTCCAAATATATTTTGTGGTTTGTTTTTCCAGTTCCTTAAAAAATATAGTGTTGACTTTTATTGGGATTGCATTAAATCTCTAGATTAGTTTGGGTAGGATAGATATCTTGATGATGTTTAATCTTCCCATCCATGAACAGGGAATATTTTTCCATTTATTTAAGTCTTCTTTGATTTCCTTTAACAGTGTTGTGTAGTTTCCTGTATATAAGTCCTTTACATCTTTAGTTAAATTTATTCCTAGGTATTTGATTCTTTTGTTTACTATTGTAAATGGTATTTTTTTCCTGATTTCCTCCTCAGTTTGCTGGTTATTGGTGTACAGAAATGCTGCTGATTTTTGAGCATTGATCTCATAGCCTGCAACATTACTGAACTCCTTTATAAGTTCTAGAGGCCTTGTTGTCAATTTCTCAGGGCTTTCTATGTATAGGATCATGTCATCTGCAAATAATGAAATTTTTACTTCTTCTTTTCCAATCTGGATGCCTTTTATGTCCTTTTCTTGTCTCATTGCTCATGCAAGTACTTCTAAGACAATGTTAAATAGGAGTGGTGATAGTGGGCATCCTTGTCTTGTTCCCGATCTCAGAGGGAAGGCTTTTAGGATTTCACCGTTGAAAATGATGTTAGCTTTGGGTTTTTCATAGATACCCTTTATCATTTTCAGAAAGTTTCCATCTATTCCTATCTTTTGTAGTGTTTTTATGAGGAAAGAGTGCTGTATTTTGTCAAATGATTTTTCTGCATCTATAGAGATGATCATGTGATTTTTTTCTTTCAGTTTGTTTATGTGGTGTATTACATTGATTGATTTTCTTATATTGAACCATCCCTGCATACCTGGGATGAAACCCACTTGGTCATGGTGTATAATCCTTTTGATATGTTATTGAATGCGATTAGCAAGTATTTTGTTAAGGATTTTAGCATCTAGGTTCATTAGAGAAATTGGTCTGTAATTTTCCTTTCTTGTGGTATCTTTATTTGGTTTTGGTATTAGGGTAATTTTGGCATCATAGAATGAGTTAGGTAATATTCCTTCTACTTCTATTTTTTGGAAGAGCTTAAGTAGAATTGGTGTTAGCTCTTTCCGGAATGTTTGGTAGAATTCAGCTGTGAAGCCATCTGGTCCTGGACTCTTCTTAGTTGGGAGGTTTTTAATGAGTGAGTCTATCTCTTTACTTGTAATTGGGCTGTTGAGTTCATCTATTTCTTCTTTCATCAATGTTGGCTGTTTGTGGGTTTCTAGAAACTTGTCCAATTCCTCTAAATTGTCATTCTTGTTGGCATATAATTTTTCAAAGTATCCTCTTATGATAGTCTATATTTCTGTGGGGTCAGTAGTGATATCACCTTGCTCATTCCTTATTTTATGTATTTGCATCTGTTCTCTCTTTTTCTTTGTTAGTCTGGCTAAGGGTTTCTCAATTTTGTTGATATTCTCGAAGAACCAACTTTTGGTTTTGTTTATTGTTTCCAGTGCTTTCTTATTCTCTATTTCATTTAGTTCTGCTCTGATCTTGGTTATTTCCTGTTTTCTACTTCCTTTAGGTTTAGTTTGTTGTTGTTTTTCCAATTCCTCCAAGTGTGCAGTTAAGTCTGTTTTTACCACTCTAGTAAGTAATATGCTTTATTTTTTTTTCTTTTTATTGTGGGTAAAAATCAAATTTTTCACAATACATACCAATATTTGTAAAGTGATATATAAATATATACGCATATATGTGCATTTGCTTACAAAAATATTATATATATATATTAAAAGGTGCTTAGATTACCTAAATATTACATGGAAACTACAGGGATTCCCATGTTCCCCACCTCCCACACCTCCCACAACATCCTACACAAACATCTCCCACAAGTGTGGCCCATCACCCTCAATGGACCTACACATCCTGGGGCCTTGCCATCAACCATAGACCACAGTTCACATCGTAGACCACACTCTCTCCCACACAATTCTGGATGGTATGTGCTAATTTAAAATGGCCTACATCTGTCACCACAACAGCACTCAGGACAACCCCCAAGTCCCTAAAAAGCCCCTATATTTCAGCTGCACATCCCCTCCCTGCCCCGAAAGTGTCCAGTGGCCACCGGCTCCACCTCACTGTTATAATTTCTTCCATTGCTAGAATCACCATATGTGTACAACAGAATACCGTGAAGTCCACTCTAGTTGATAGTTCTTCCCCCAATCCTGAGTGGACTGGGATGGTGATGTCCACTCCACCTCCAAGTGAGAGAGAGCTTATATCCCATGGATATGGTGGGTGGGATTATCCTGTCTGCAGCTGCAGGCCATCTCCATTCCCTGGGATGGCCGTTACCCATCGTCGTCTCGCCAGGTGACTTGGATGAATCCATTGAGCTGTAGGGCAGGAGTTGCAGCTCCACCGAGATTCCACACACACCTGGCACATAGGTAGGCCAGAGGCTCCAGTCTCTGGAAGTACACCTAAAATCTCTAGCATCACATATAGGTTTGAATAGGATGGACTAATTTACCATGTGCAGGGAGGACTTATTTGAGTCTAACTCTGTCACTCTCAGGAGCACAGATCCCAAAATATAGCACACTGATAGGGCGTCAGTCCCTGGGGCTATCCTTTAAAATCCAGAAATGAGAGTCCTCCCACTTTCTTCTTTTTTAAAAGACATTTTTGGTTATTCAGGGTCTCTTACCCTTCCAAATAAATTTGATTATTGGCTTTTCTATTTCTACAAAAAAGGCTGTTGAGATTTTTATTGGGATTGCATTGAATCTGTAAATCAGTTTGGGTAGAATTGACATTTTAAAGATATTTAGTCTTCCAATCCATGAACATGAGATGTCCTTCCATTTATTTAAGTCTTCTTCAGTTTCTTTTACAATGTTTTGTAGTTTTCTGAAAACAGGCCCTTTATGTCCTTGGTTAAGTTTATTCCAAATTATTTGATTGTTTTAGTTGCTATTATAAATGGAAAGATTTTTTTTTATTTCCTCCTCATTGCACATCAGTAGTTTATAAAACACTTGATTTGTGCCTATTAATATTGTATCCTGTGACTTTGCTGAACTTTTCTATTAGTTCTAGTAGCTTTGTTGTGGATTTTTCAGGATTTTCTAGATATAGGATCATATCATCAGCAAATGTAAAAAAAAAACTTTATAAAGAAAGTTTTAGTTCTTTCTTTACTACTTGGGCTAAACCTTCTAGCACAATATTGAAGAACAGTGGTGATAGTGGGCATCCTTGTCTTGTTCCTGATGTGAGCCAGAATGTTTTCAGTATTTCACCATTGAGTACAATGCTAACTCTATGTTTTTCATATATGCACTTTACCATATTGAGAAAGATTCTTTCTAGTCCTATCTTTGGGGGTACTTTTATCAAGAAATGGTGCTGTATTTTGTCAAATGCCTTTCTTCTTCAATCAAAAGGATCATGTGATTTTTACTCTTCAATATATCAATGTGGTTTTTTACAGTAATTTATTTTTCTATGTTGAACTACCCTTGCATACCTGGATGAAACCCACTTAATCATGGTATATAATTCTTTCAATGTACTTTTGGGTACAGTTTGCAAATATTTTGTTGAAAATATTTGCATCTATATTCATTAGAGATATTGGTCTGCATGTTTCTTTTTTTGTAGTATCTTTATCTGGTATTTGGGTTACTTTGGCTTCATAAAATGCATTTGGTAGTACACTTACTTTCCTGTTCAATTTTTAAAGAGCTTCAACAGGATTCATATTAGATAGCATTTGAATGATTGGTAGAACTCACCCGTGAAGCCATCTGGTCCCAGGCTTTTCATCTTTGGGAGGTATCTGATGACTGTTTTAATCTCTTCACTTGTGCTTGGTTTCTTGAGGTCTTCTATTTCTTCTAGAGTCAATGTATGTGGTTCAGGTGTTTCTAGAAGTTTCTCAATCTTATCTATACTTTGTCATTTTTTGGCATACAGTTGTTTATAGTATCCTCTTATCATCGCTTATTTCTCAGGGGTTAGTACTAATGTCCCTCCTCTCATTTCTGATTTTTTTAAATTGCATCTTCTCTTTTTTTGACTTTGTCTGTCTAGCTAAAAGTTTGTCAATTTTGTTGATCTGCTCAAAGAAATAACTTCTGGTTTTGTTGATTCTCTCTATTGCAGTTTTCTTCTTGATTTCATTTATTTCTGCTCTGATCTTTACTATTTCTTTCCTTCAGCTTGGTTTGGGTTTAGTTTTCAGCTCTCTTGCTTGTTCTTTCAGGTGTGCAGTCAGTTCTTCAATATTAAATCTTTCTTCTTTATTAATGTAAGCATTGAGGGCTAAAAATTTCCCTCTTAGCACTGTCTTTGCAGTGTCCCATAGTTTTTTTTTTTATGTTTGAAAATTTATTATAGCTTTTCATTTATATAAGTGTTATAATTATAATGCAATTATAATTCATGAGATATTTTTTCCTTTAAAAGAGTTCTACTTAATATTTATTTATTTTTGTTGTTGTTTTTCTGTTTTTTTATAATAATTTTTTTTAGTTTTTAAAAGATACTTAGATTACATAAATGTTACCCCAAAATTACATGGATTCCCATATGCCCCATCTCCCACACCTCCCACAACCTTCCACATAAACATCCTTCATTAGTGTGGCACATCACCTGTAATGGATATACAAATCCTGGGGCTTTGCCATTAAGCATTGTCCCATAGGTTTTAATATACTGTGTTTTCATTTTCATTCATCTTAAGATATCTGCTGAATTCACTTGCAATTTCTGCTTTGACCCACTGATTATTTAAGAGTGTATTGTTTAACCTCCATATATTTATGCCTTTCCCCTTTGTCCATTCATTATTGATTTCCAGCTTCATTTCATTATGATCAGAGAAAGTGTTTTGTATAATTTCAAACTTTTAAAATTTATTGAGACTTTTCTTGTGTCCCAACATATGGTCTATCTTGGAGAAGGATCCATGAGCACTCGAAAAGAATGTATATGCCACTGTTTTAGGGTGTTAACAGTTTTGCATTTAATATCTGTTTTGTCTGATATTAGTATCGTTATTCCAGCTCTTTTTTAGTTATTATTTGTATGGAATATCTTCTTCCAGTGTTTCACTTTTAACCTGGTTGTGACCTGTGTCTGAGGTGAATCTCTTGTAGACAACATATAGATGGCTCATATTTTTTAATCTATTCTATCAGTCTATGTCTTTTGTTTGGGGAGTTCAAGCCATTAACATTCAATGTTATTACTGTGAAGGCATTATTTACTTCATCGATTTTGTCCTTTGGCTTTCAGGTTTTCATATCTTACTATTGTCTGTTTTTTACCCTTTAATTTACCCTTCCTAATTATCTTCCTTTCTCCAGTGTTCTCCAATTCTCTCATCCTTCTTTTTTTTCCTTTTAGGCTGCAGCATTCCCTTTAGTGTCTCTTGTAATTCCAGTTTTATGGTTGTATATTCTATTAGTTTTTGTTTTTCTGTGAAGACTTTAAACTCACTTTCATTTTTGAAAGACAGCTTTGCCAGATACAGAATTCTTGGCTGGCATTTTTTTCTCTTTCAATACCTTAAATACATCTTACCACTTTCTCCATGCCTACACGGTTTCTGATGAGAGGTCAGTAATTAATCTTATCAAGGTTCCCTTCTATGTGATGATTTACTTTTCTCTTGCTGCTTTTAGAATCCCCTTTTTATCTCTGATATTTGTCATTCTGAATAGTAGGTGTCTTGGGATATGTCTATTCAGATTTTTCTGTTCTGTGTACATTGTCCTTCTTGGATATTGATATTTTAGTCTTTCATAATGCTTGGGAACTTTTCAGTCATTACTTCCTCAAATATTCTTTCTGTCCCCTTTCCATTCTCTTATCCTTCTGTGATATCGATAATGCATGTTTTATGTTTTGCATTGTCATTCAATTCCCTGAGACCCTGTTCCATTCGTTCCATTTGCTTCTCTTTCTGTTCTCCTGTATTTTCCAGTTCAGATGCTCTGTCTTTGAAATCACTAATTCTGTCTTCAAGCAATTCAAATTTTCTCTTATGTGCCTTTAATCTACTTTTAATCTCATCCGTCATGTCCTTCTGTCCATAACATCTGTTACTTTTCTTTGCAGGATTTCAAATTATTCTCTATGCTCACCCAGTGTCATCTTAATATTCTTTTTCATTTTAGTCATATTTTCTTTAAATTCTTTGAATTGATTTAAGAGAACTGTGTACTTACCACAGATTAATTTTCTTAAATCCTGTATCTCTTCAGAATATTTGATTTATTCCTTTGGCTGGGACATGTCTTCCTTTTCCTTAGAATGGTTTGTAATTTTTTACTGAAATATAGGCATCTGAATACATTGGTGACTTTACTCTGATGGCCAATATCTCTCCCAGAGGAATTGAAAGATGTGATAAAGGAAGAAGGATAATAGTAATATTGATAAAAGTTAGAAGAGGGACAGTGTAAAACTTAGTGAAATGAATATTTAGCTCATGTAGGCAGTGTAGAGTAATAGGGAAAAATGTGGGGTACCTACAATGGACTGGGAAATCAAATAGAGGAATATATATATAAGGATTTAGAAGGCTAGAATGATGAGGAGGGATATAAAGATTAAAGAAATGGCTGAAAGGAAAAATATAATATTAATAAAAAAAAGAAGAAAACAGAACAGATAGAATAGAAATTTACACCCTTAAGTTGTGGGCTAATGAAAAAATGTGGTATGTAAGAACCACAACAGAAAGCAGAAGGCAGAAAGATGAAGGAAGGAAAAGGGGTAGCTTGGGATACAAAATCAATATAGACAGAGAATGGGAAATCACTGAAGAAGCACAGTAAAGAAGAGACACGCTAGCAGCACCTAATTTATAAAAAAAGAAAGAAAGAAAAAAGAAAGGGGGCAGAAAAGAGGAAAGAAAAGCAAGAGACAACAAATTAACAGAGAAGAACCAAACAACCACACAAGCAAGCAGTCAAACAAATCTAAGTAAGAACCATGTTCCTTCTTGGGCCCTTGTGGAAACTCTCAGCCTCCTTGTGTTTATCAATCAATTGTATTAAACTAAATTAAAAAGAAAAATTCATTTTTTATTTTTTAAAGTGACTATCTTCTTTTTTTTTTGCAAAATGAGGGACCCAAAAGAAGTCCTCTTCTAGACCACCCCCTTCACTGAGGGGACCCTAACTAGGCTTGTGGAAACTAATAAAGCACTTCCAATTTCCTGGCCTCCCCAGGGGAGCTGGAGCTCTGATGCTTGTCCATGCAGAATGATAAAATTGGCTGGCTCCACCCCCTCTGGAGCTAAGCCTCAGTGTCATCAGACTGCTGGGTAAATCAGGCTTCCTCAGTAGATTAGCCTCTCCCTTCAGCCTAGTACTGCTTCAAACCAGCTTATCTGCTCCCCAAAGCTATAGGGGGTCCAGGCAGCCAAATCCACAGAAAGGAAACCCCTCTCAACCCTTCACCAGAACCCTCCCACTCTCAGAGAACACTCCCTCTCACTGGGTTGGGAGTCATGGCTAAAACCAGCCTTTTCCCCTGAGGGTGGGGCTCAGCTGTCTGTATTAACCTCCATGGGCAGGGTTAAAACTCACAAATCTTTACCGAGCAATCCACACTGTCGAGCTGCCTCCAGATTGATGTCCCAAGCTTCTTGCTCCATGCACCCACAGCACAGAACCCTGGGCAGGACCCTGTCCCCAATCAGCCATCCTCACAGAAAGCAAGTCAGTGAGTGCCATCCTAAACCTACACCATCTTGTCTCCGATTTCTCTCCCTTGCCTATAGTTTTTGACAGTTCTTCTTTGATATTTGATTTAGCTTATTCTAAGTCTTTAAAATGGCTCAGCTTAAGTTATCAAAAATTTGCCAGTACTCACTAATAAGGCACAGATTTTCTCCCAGGAGTTAGGATACAGAGAGGATCAAAGCAGTTTTGTCCATGCAATTTCCAGACCAGCCAGCAGATGGCCCTCATCAGCATGTTTTTCCACAGAGGTGTTTCAAACTCTGTTTTCCTGTGTTTTGTTCTGGTCAAAGGTGATTCAAAGTGGACTCTGCTTACCAAATTCCCTGAAGAAAGCCCCCCCCCAACTTTCCCTCCCTTTTCCCTTGTAACAGCTGACAGGGAGGAAGGTGTCTGGTCCCTTCTCAGTCAGCTGCAGCAAGCCAGGGATTTTACCGCAGCTTAATATCTTGGTGGTGGGGAAGAGGAGCCCTTCCTGGCCACCAGGGGGTTTGGTAACTCACATTTGTTGTTTTGGGTTCTTCATCTCTCTGTCCCTCACCCTTCTGGGAGTTGTGAAGCACTGTCCTAGTCTGCTGACCCCCAAAGGGGGTTTCTTGGACAGTGTTTTGTTCTTTCTCCAATTTTTTGTAAGAAAGATGAGGCCTGTCTGCTTAATCTGATGTCATCTTCCCACAATTCCTCCTAAGGTAACATTTTAGGAACTCTGGATTCATATATATTGATACAATGAGGGATGTGATTAATGAAAAAGAAGCCTCTAAATTTTATTAAGAGAATATTGTAGCATATTGATATGTGGGCCTAATGTCCCCCATTCCTTACACTGGAGGAGGTTTTGGGGTCAGTTGTTTATGTTCCTGATGTGGCATGCTAGGATCAGAGGGGAAAAGATGAACCATGTTTTCAAAATATTGTGTTTGTGCATTATGACCTGCATGGTGGCTCCCTAAGTAACTAGATTTGGGGTTCACTTTTGTCTCATCCCCAACTCTGAACTTGCCTAAGTTTGGTGACATCTTCCAGATGGCAGTTGTTAAAAATAGTTAAAGGTTTGTACTAGCCATAGCCACCCTGGGTTAAAGGTTACAGTGAAACTATTCTGTATGGTACTATAATAGATACATGACTTTAGACATTTGTCAAACCCATAGAACTATATAATACAAAGAGTAAACTCTAAGGTAAATTAGACTTTAGTTGGTAAAAATGCATCAATCTTGGTTCATCAAGTGTAAAAATTGCACCACTGTAATGCAAGATGTTAGTAAAAAGAAAAGTGTGTGCAGAAGTTGTAAAGAAGGGGAGATTAGAACTAAATGTATTTTATGTACAATTTTTCTGCAAACATTGCAGTGCTCTGAAAAATAAACTCTATTATCAAAACCTACAATATAGGTTAGAAGGGGCTAGGGTGAGTATAGGGAATGGGGGTTTATGGCTTAATTGGTACAGTTTCTCTATGTGGTAATGGAAGAAATTTGTAGTGGGTGGCAGTGACAATATTGTGAATATAATTAACACCACTGAATTTGTATATTTGAAAATGAAGAATTTTAGATTGTATTTATGTTACCAGAATAAAAATTTCAAACATCAAAGAGCTGTACAACACAGTGAACCCTAATGTAAACTATGGACTACAGTTAGCAGTATAATTCTAATATATTGTTTCTTCAATTATAACAAAAATACTGCATTAATGCAAAGGGAAAACTGCCAGGGACAAGGTTATATAGAACTCTGTAGTTTATGCATGATTTTTTGGGAAACCTACAACTTCTCTAATAAAATATTTTAAAAGATAAAATGTTCTTAAGAAGCAAAATAATCTGCAATATTAATTACAAAACATACTTTGATCATGCCAATTGCTACAGAGAAACCATATGACAAAATTCAATACCTTTTCAAGAGGAAATACAAAGATACAAACAAGCCAACAAAACTAGGACTACTTAGCTAGCTAGCATCATACCCAATGTTGAAAAACTGTGCATTCCCCAGTAGGATCAGGGACAAATCAAAGATGCTGTTTTTGCCACTGGTATTAATCATTTTTTAGCATGTCACAGCCAGAGCAATTAGGCAAGAAAATGAAAGAAAAGGCATCCAAATTGGAAAGGAAGAAGGAAAACGATCTGTTTTTTGCAGATGACATGATTTATATTGGAAAAACCCTATAGAATTCACAAAATACTGTTAAGGCTAATAAACAATGCCAGAAAGTTCCATGAAAGATTTTTGTATTTACATAACAAAGCAACGAACAACCTGAAAAGAAAAGTTTTAAAGCCATTTCTTTAAAACATCATCAGAAAGAACAAACTACTTAGGAAGAAATTTAACTAAAAAGTGAAAGATTTTTAACATGAAAACTACAAACCACTGATAAAGCACATTCAAGGAGAAGGACCTGGGGTAGACATTTTAGGAAGCTAACAGTAATGAAAACGTATGAATCCAGCATTTTACACACTATGGACAGGTTGTGAGTTCTCCCATGGCCACTGGAGGGTAATACATCAGTTATGCACAATGAAGCACTCATCCTCACAGGGATCAGGGCACCAAAGATGCAGAGCCATCAGGGAGCCTTCTCCACTTGGTCTGATGTTCAGCTGTGTCAAAAAGACAAGCCAGGCATCCTCTCCTGGGAGCCAGGGTGTCACACAGGAAGCTTGGTGCTCATTCTTCAGTGTGGACATGTGCTCTCATCAGTCCACCATCAGAATCTCTGAAGTTAAATGTTCACATTACACAGTGCTATAAATTTTCAAGTTCAATGGAAACAAACCTATCCAGTGTCCTGATGAGACTGCATGGGGAGAACAAGAAGCAAAGTACAAGGTAAACATACAAAAGTCAACTGATTTCCCCTTCCATGTAATGAACAATGAAGGAAAATAAAAACAAACAAATTTATAATAATAAATGCATGAATTAAATTCCTTTGGTTAAGCCTAAGAAAAAAATGTAAATATCTTTATCTCAGAAACTATGAAAACTTGAAAAAAAAATAAATGGAGAAATATTTCTTATTCATGGTGGGTTGACTCAATATTTTTAAGATCTCATTCAAAATTCCAGGAAAATATTTTCTCAATATTGACTGTTTTTACTCCTAGAATAGCATGCAAATTCTTAAGAAGGACAAAATTGAAGAGCTCATATTGTCTGTTTCCAATCCTTACTATAGGGCTACATTAATTAATAGAGTGTGATTTTGGCACACAGAAAAACGGAAAAGAATAATACACTCCATACGTAGACCCATGCAAATATAGCCAAGAGTACATAATCCTTTCAACAAATGGCAATGGAAAAACTGTATGACCATATAGAAAAAAAAAGACATAAACTTTACATCTTATAGCCTTATGTGTAAGACACAATATGATAAAAATTTGAGAATCCAGTGGAAGGAAGAATCTGCATGACTTCATGGTTATTGATGAGTTTTTATATACAGCATCTAAAGAGTCATGAAAGGAAAAACATGGTAATGGGACTTTATTTTAAAAATTAAAAATTCTCCTCTGTGGAAGGCACTGTTAAAAGAATGAAAAGACCTCAACATGCACTGGGAGAAAGTTTTGTAAAACACATATATCTAAAAAGGATTTGTACTAAAATACAAACAAGGTCTGTAAGTTGATTAAAAGAAAACAAGCCACTCAAAAAATTGGAAAATGAATGAACAGACACCTGAGCACATTAGGTATACAATTGCCAAATAAGCACAAGTAAAGATATTTAACATCATTTGTCATTACAGAAAAACAACTTAAAACCATGAGGGCCACTACCCATGCATTGGAATTGTGTAGTGAAGTTCCGTGGATTTATTAAAAAAATTTTATTCTGGTGGAATTGGTGTAGCTCAGTGGCTGAGTGCCTGCTTTGCACATACAAGGTCCCAGGTTCAATCCCCAGTACCTCCTAAAAATATATTCTGTTACATACGTTCAATCTAACATGTCCCCTTTGAATCACTTTCAGATCTAAGTTTCAGTGCTGTTAATTATGCTCACATGTACTACCATCAGTAACACGAATAACTAAAACATTTCCATCATTCCTACCATTAACCTTGCACATTTTAAGGCTTAAGTTCTCATTGCATATACCCACACCATCCCCTGGTAATGAATACTCTACTTTCTGACTGAGTTTGTTTATGAAAATTATTTCAAAAATTGAGATAATACAATATTGGTCCTTTTGTGTCTGGTTCATTTCACTCAATGGAATGGCTTCAAGCTTCATCCATTTTGTCACATGTTCTATGAGTTCATTCCTTTTTACAGCTGAATAATAGTCCATTGTATGTCATACCACATTTTATTTATCCATTCATCTGTCGAGGGACACTTGTGTTGCTTCCATCTTTTCACAATTGTGAATAATGCTGCTATGAACATCAGTGTCCAAGTATTTGTTCAAGTCCCTGCTTTCAGTTCTTTTGGGTATATACCTAGTAGTGTGGTTGCTGAGTCATATGGTAATTCTATTCTTTCTGAGGAACCATCAATCTGTTAGTTTTACATCACTATCAGTAGTGAATGAAGGTGTCTATTCCACTACATCCTCTCTAACACTTGTTATTTTCCATGTGGTTTAATGAAATAAAAGGTGGCAAATTCAGCTCTAAAGAAGGAGCACTCCTACTGTGGAGGCTCACTTCTGAGAGCATCCCTGGGAAGTATTTGTTGAAGAGAGCAGGGCCACAAGAAGAAAGGATCCTGGGACATAAGTCACGCCCAGAAGGAGAGACCCCCATCAGGGAAGACTTGGATTGGAAGGGTATTAAGAGGCTGCACAGAAAATCCATGAAATTTTAAGACATTGCCAGTCCCAAAGGATTTATCCTGAAAGCTAATGATTGACATCTTGGCCTGTTAGTTGATATTTTGGTGAGACCTTACAAAAGAGCTCTGTCCCTGCTTGTCTTAAGGAAAAGTGAATCTGCAGGGGAGAGAGATCCCTGTAACCTCTGTAGCCAGGATCATGCTTCCCTGGGCAGAAGGAAACTCTTAGTCAGGAGAATAATCCCACCCAGGGATGTGGGTACAGGAGTCCTGTTTGGCATGTGTCCAAACATACACCCTGACATGCTCCTGTGTAAGTGAGGGGTGAGGGCATGGTATTGCTTGATGCTCTAGTTTTGCTGTAGGCCCAGATGTAGCACAGATGAGCCAGAGTACATGGACTGGTCTCCTTTGCCTTAATCAGCCAATTAGGCTTTCATTAATGCACAGTGCAATTAATGCCACTTTCTATTTGT
Source organism: Tolypeutes matacus (assembly GCA_026826555.1). Lineage (NCBI taxonomy): Eukaryota > Metazoa > Chordata > Mammalia > Cingulata > Chlamyphoridae > Tolypeutes > Tolypeutes matacus. The sequence goes on along the minus strand of JAKSZT010034045.1, from coordinate 1,556,990 downwards.
ACAAAGAACAAAGTTAGAAGGCCTTTATTTATAGAAACTGGTTGGTCTCCCCCTCCCCCTCCCCAACTGACAGTGTTTCCTCGTTGTCAGACCCTTGATTTCATTTGAGATAGAACCCTACAGAGGATTCTGTAGTAAGTTGTGCTTTACAGGACACCAGCAGTCAGAAGCAGAGGTGACCACTAGAGCCATCAAAGTATCCTCCAGGTGGTCCTGGAACAGCCTTGTGGTGCTCTGCTGGTGATGTCTGAAAGCCTGAAACAACTCCCAGTTCTTCTTGAGTTTCCCTGGGACTGGTATATACTGTGTACTGCTATGGTTGTTCTTATATTAAAGTACCAGCATGTTGTATGGTGGCAAAGAGAGCTGACCACAATTATTTCTGTTGCATTGAAAGACATCATAAAGTCCTTGAGAACACTGACTTGATGATACCAGCTAGCAAAGCCCTTGAGTCCTCTGTGGTGGAGGCCATTCCTCTGACACTATGAACTCTGTGTTTGGCAGCATTCAATACATATCTAAACAGTTCCTCAAGTATACAGTAGAACATGGACAGAAAAGTAATCCCCCTAAACTTTCACCTCATGTAAAGGACAGGGTAGGTAGGCACAGACAGGTGGGACAGCATCAGTTAAGACAAACCATGAGAATGAATAAGAGATGAAAATCCTGTCTGTTTCATGCATTTGGGTGCCAGCCAGGATGCAGATCATCCCCAAACCAGCTCCTGTTAATACAGGATGTTCATTATGAAGTTTTGGCTGTCCTCATGGGCATTACATCATTACTTTAGGGACAACAGCAGTGGAGAGTGCCCCATGAGTCATGTCAGGGCTGGAGACAAGAGCATGGGCAGGCATCATGCTTCCTACAGCAATGCACCCATTGCTCTCTAACTTGCTATTTGATGCCTCTGCTTTTCAGAATCATCTTGGATAGTGTGTAGTTACTCTTCCTTCATTAGGTTCCCACCACAACCTCTACCTGAGCCAGTTTCCTTAACTGCTGACAACTAACATCTGAATATTACTGGATCAGTTCCTCAGGCATGGTTGGGTAGAGACCAGTCCCAACAGTGTCCAGGGAACCAGAAAGAGGTCCCCAAAGTCTGGAGGCCAGAACTAGCCTTTCAGAAGGTAAAGAGGCCTAACATGGTTATAGAACACATGCTCTCCTGCCTCCAGGGCACACAAAGTCCATGCCAAGGCAAAAAATGGAGCCAGAGTGGGCCTAGAGGAGCATATCATTGTTTCCATACCCAAACTTCAACAAAAGTGTCTGATATCCTTGAAATGGAGATACACTGCTACACACACCTGTCTAGTGTGTGTTAATTTTAATACAGAGCTCATGGACAATAGGCTCAAGCCTTTAGAAATATTCTCCCGTAAGCACCCTTTCAAAAGAGACCAAATTAGCAATCAAAGAGTGGGTCAACAATGATATGAGTCACTCTGTATGGCAGACAGTTGAACAGTCCATATACACATCTTTTCCTTTGTGTGACAAACATTTGAGAACAAACTCTTTTTCAGGTGCTGTGCTGGGCATCATGGAAAAACCAGGCCACAGGCCAGTTCTTGCCCTCATGGAACTGGTCATCAAGAGTAGATGATGGGTAATTAAAGAATACAGTTCTAATTCTTTCTTCCTCTCTCTCTAAATGCTTGCACATGCATACACACACACATCATAGGACACTCCCAGATTTTGTACTTAAAAATTATGGGCCAAAAAAATTTAAATTAAAAGAACAAAGAGTTAAGACACTTAGTCCACAAAGCTTAAGCTGGCAAAAACTTCCTAAATCAACTTTTTGGGAACTCTAAATCATATTTTCAAAGTACCACAACCAGGGAAGTTTTGTTTAATGATGAAATATCCACTAAATTTCATTAATGGAGTATTGTAACTTTTTTCTTACTGGCATAGGCTCCTCCTTTCCCAAATTGGAGGTTGCCTTTGCATCAGTGAAGCATGTTCCTGGTGTGGTGTGTAGGTGCCAGAGGGGGAAATACACACCATGTTCTAAAAATATTGTGGGTGTGTATTCTGGCCCAACTGATGGCTCACTGATTCTCGTGCTTGCCTTTTCTCATGCCCTTCAGAACTTTCCAAGGTCTGTTTGGGCCATTCAGATGGTGATTGATGAAAAGAAAGACATACTACCTCTAACTACTTGGCATAAAAGTTAACAGGGAAAGCAGAAAACAGATCTAAAAGCCTAAGAGGGAAGAATGTGGTAAAAGAGATAGATAGAGAGAGAGAGAGAGAGAGAAAGAGAGAGAGAGAAGGATTGGACTTTTTAAAAAATCTTCTTTAAAAACTGGGGAAAGTATGAGGTCAAACACATGTCCAGGGCTATATAAATTCATAAAAAAAAAAAAAAAAAAAAAACTGGAGAATATTTCTATTGGATTATGTGTTTTTATTTCATTTTGATTTTGGATCCAGACATTTATGGACATCTTTGTCAAATAAGTAGCTACCCACCAAGGCAGTAGGACAGAGACTTTAGTGAGCAGAAATAACAAATAAGTCCTTAAAAATAGTTTAGGAAAACACCAACAAATAAACAGCTACAAAAAACAACAAGCAGCAACAAAAATATGGAGAGAGAAAAGAATCAGGTTACCATAGTTACCATATTATAATATTCAAAATGCCCAGTTTTCAAAAATAATTTGAAGCATGTAAAGAAACAAAAGGCTTGGCCCATTCATAGGAAGAATATGCAAGTGGAAACTGGCCATGAGGAAGCACAGACACTGGACTTACTAGAAAAATATTTAATTTAACTTTCTGAAGTATTTTAACAAATTTAATGAAATCATTTGCAAAGAAATAAAGGAAACTAAAACAATTTCTAACCATATAGAGAATATCAATAGAGAGAAAAAATTATGAAAATAAAGCAAATAGAAATTATGATGGTGAAGTGTACAATAATAAATGAAACCAAAGTTTCACTAGGGAGCTTATAACACAGATTAAAGCTGGCAAAACCAAACATTAAACATTGGCTCCATCTTCTCAACCCACATTTTATCTCCTAGGAACCTATACTTTATAGATTAAAGCCATGAGTTTGTGCATCTTATTTAGTTCATATTAGTGCTGCTGATCTTAAATGTATGTAGAATTTTAATAAAGTTTATTTTAAATGAATAGAGTTAATGGAAACACATTATAGTGAGTATAACTAACACTGCTAATTTATAAATGTGATTGTGGCTGAGAGGGGTTATCTAAGGAGGTAAATATCAATTGAAAGAAAACTGGAGTATAATCTAGGGACTGTAAAACATAGTGACCTCGGTAGTGGATTAAATTTTGTACAAATACAAGACAGTTCTTCTATTACAAGTTGTTAAGAATATGGTGATACATGGTGAAAAATACAACTAATATAACTTATGGACTATAGTTAAGAGTAGTATTGTACTATTTTTTCAGCAATGGCAAAAAAGTACCTTATCAGTGCTATGGGTCAACAATAGCAGAGGATAATGGGGTATAGGATTGTTCCTTTTAGAGTAATCAAAGTGTTCTAAGGTTGACTGGGATGATGTCTGCACAACTCTGTGATGAAAATGAAATCCATACACTTTGGATGGATTGTGCAAGGCATGGGACCATATAACTCAGTGAACCCTGTGGTGGCTGGTGGACTGTTCTTAATGGTACAAATATGAGAATGTTCTCTCATGAAGTATAACAAATATATGATGTTAATAATAAGATGGTTTGTGGGGAAAATATACCAAATGTAAGTTATGGAATATATTTATCAATAGTATTATGACAATGTTCTTTCATCATTTGTAAAAAATATTCCACACCAAAGTGAGGTGTTGGTGGTGAGGTGATATATGGGAATTCTGTGTGTATGTATGGTTGTTTTGTTAACTTTCAACTTCTCTAATTAAAAAAGAGGTCCTTGGGTAAGCAGTGTCATCATGGTGAATCACGCACACCTGCATGAAACTAGAGCTGGATCTCTGGCCCAAATAGCAGAAAGAAACGTTTAACGTGCCAGTGGTGAGTTGATGAACCCTGGGACCCACTACACCATCTGTCTGATCCTGCCATGATGGTGGCCACACAGCACAAACCAGGCCTCTGTCCAGTTCATTGGTCCTACTATCTCTTTCTTCCCACCACCCACTGGAACTCACTAATGTCTGATTGTTCCACATCTGTTCAGTCCCTCCAAAGGAGAAGAGGTTTAGTCCTTGGTCCACAGACTATTTCCAGCCCTGGGAGCCACCTTGGTTGCTGAAGACTCCTACCCAATGTGTAGAGCTTGGGAACCCAGGAAATTTTCCTGCACTCTTCTGCGATGTGGTACATTGGGAAGGATCACACCATGAACTCCAAATTCCCACAACCAGAAGGAGGGTGACTGGAACTCCCAGTTCTCAGAGCATTGTTGCAAAGGTAAAGATTTCTTCCTGGCTTAGAAGAGACTGTAACCTAAGAAGACTTGACCTAACTTAAGGTTCCCCTGCCTGTGCACCACCAGCCCAAAAACCTGAGTTTAAAGACATGGATTTGCTCTTACTTGTGTGGACCAGAATTAGGTCACCCATTGAGGTTCCAGAGGGCTTTTCTATCCTGATTGCCAGTCTTCTTCTGACACTTACAGTAGGCACATTTAGGGTTTCATTCTTTGGAAATAGTAGAGAGCTTCATATTCCTCTTCTGGAGCTTCTGAAAGCCTGCATGATTACTAGCAAAGCTCTTGCAAGTGCCACAGCTGCTTGGTGGGTTCCTAACAAATGATCTTTCAGGAAGTCCACAACCTTTGGAGGAACTGAAGTTTCTCCAAATCATAGCTACACCACAGTTGGGCATCCCAAACCTGTTTTCAGCTCCTTTAAATCTGACTTTTGAAAGATCTCTTGATTCTATTTACATAAACACGTTAAAAGTAAACACTATCAGATACAGCACTCATCTGGGTGAAAAGACTCTGAATGCTGATGTGGGCTGGTAAATCTTCAGTTCAATTAACTTGTCCAGAAAGCCAGGTGGCTTTCACTACATTTAAAAATACATTGTATATATTTTTTAAACTTGCTCTAAAGCTAGTGTGATTAAAAGAGTGTAATAATGGCAAAACAATAGAAACAGATGATTGGAAGAGAATAGAGAGAAAAGAAGTATATCTACATGTATATAATTAACAGTCAACTAATCTGTGGCAAAGGAGCAAAGGTAATTCAAAGATGTAAGGGAAGTCTTTCCAGCAAATGGTGCTGGAAAAACTGGACAACCAAATGCAGAAAGAATATAAACATATATACTTTTCTCCAAAACAAACTCAAAATCATCATAAATCTAAAACAAAATGTAAAAATATTTCATTTTTATAAGATTACACGAAAGAGAGAATCTAGTTTGCATTGGGTTTAGCAATGACTTTTTATGCATAATACCAAAAGCATTATATATGGAAAGAAAAAAAATGGTAGTTGGACTTCATATTAAATTTAAAAACTTTATTCTGCAAAAGACACTATTAAGGAAATGAAAAGATATAAAGTGGGAAGAAGTATATGCAAATCATATATCTGATAAAGTATTTATAGCTAAAATATACAAGGAACACTTAAAACTCAACAATAAGAAAACAAACAACCGAATTAAAAAATGGACATAAGATCTGCACAGACACCTCATAAAAAATGATATACAGGTGACATAGAAGCATATGAAAAGATTTACAACATCATGTCATTAGGGAAACACAAAATTTTAAACATCAGATACCACTACACAACTATTTGCATGGTTGAAAACCCAAAAGCTGACAACAGCAAATGGTAGTGAGGATGTGGAGCAACAGGAACTCTCATTCACTGCTTGTGGAAAGCAAAATCGTACAGTTACTAATTCTGTCTTCAAGCTATTCAAATGTGATCTTATGTGTCTCTAATGTATTTTTTTAAAGATACTTAGATTACAAAAATGTTACACAAAAAATATAGGGATTCCCATATGTCCCATTCCCCTCACCTCCCACACCCTTCCACATAAACATCCTTCATTAGCTTGGCACATTCATTGCAACTGATAAATGCATCCTGGGGCTTTGCCACTGAGCATGGATCATAATTCAATTGTAGTCTACACTCTACCCCACAGAGTTCTACGGGAGTAATATAATGTGACAATATAAAGTGACAATATAAAGTGACAATATAAAGTGGCCTATATCTGTTGTTGCAATGTCATTCAGGATGATTCCCAAGACCCCAAAAAGCCCCCATATTACAACTGTTTTTCCCTCTTCCTGCCCCCAGAGCCTCCAGTGGTCCCTGCCACCACATAAATGTTGTAATTTCTTCCAATGTTAGAATCACAATCTGTCTATAGTAGAATACCAGTAAGTCCACTCTAGCCCACATTTCACTCCCCAATCCTGATGATTCTGGGATGGTGATGTCCACTCTACCTCTAATGGAGAGGAGGCTTTGACCCATACAACCAATGTATGGGGCAATCTTGCTTGCAGGTGTCGGCTTTCTCATTTCCTTGATATGGTGGTTGTCAATCCTCACCTCCTTTGTAGTTGTCCTGGTGAGTGCAATGAACTGGATCTAATGAATTTTTAGTCTTGACCATTGTGTCTTTCATTCCCATATGGTCGGTTACTTTTCTTTGCAGGATTTCAAAATTTTCTTTATGCTCTTCCTATTTCTTCTTAGTATCCTTTATTTCTTTAGTCATATTTTTAAAAAATTCTTTGAAGTGATTTAGGAGAGCTGTGTGATTATCACTAATTAATTGTATTAAATTTTGTATCTCTTCAGGATATTTGGTTTGTTCTTATGGCTGGGCCATCTCGTCCTCTTTCCTAGTATGGCTTGTAATTTTTTGCTGATGTCTAGGCATCTGAATATGTTAGTGTATTTACTCTGATGGCTAATTTTTCTCTCTTGCTTATTGGTTTATTTTCCCACAGCTCTTATTTTATATTTGGTTCAACTTATTCTCGGTTTTTAAAATTGCCCAGCATAAGTTTTCAAAATTGGGCCAGGAATTCACTAGTGAGGTACTGATTTTCTTCCAGGGGTTGGATACAGAGAGTATGAACAGTTTTTGTCCATGCAATTTCCAGACCAGCCAAGAGATGGCACTAGTCAGCACACCTCAGCTTTCCTGTGTTCCTGTGTTGAATCTCCAGATTGGGAATTCAAAGTGGGCTCTGCTGGCCTATTTCACTGAAGAAAAGCCCAATGTTTCAAAATGAGCTCCTCAGAGCTCAGTAAGCTAAGGGTTAAAGATGAAATGACAACAAAAATGAGAAAATATTTAAAACTCAATGAAGAGACAGTCTATCAAAACCCATCAGACATCAGATATATCAATGCTTAGCCTGCATTGGATAACCTGTTCAAGGAACTCTAAATTGGCCTTCAGGCTCTGGGTTACAAATGGCTCCTGGCAGAGGAAGTTCACAAGGCAGGAGCACCCTTTTGCTAGACTTTTCTGGGCCACAGAATAGCAGCCACCAGGTAGTGACCGACAACTGGCATGGAGAATCAGCTCACCCCTCCTCCACCAGAGGGCTTCCCAGTGGGCATGGCCCAAATGTGTACAGGGCTGAATTGGTTTGGACTGGGGGGTATTGGGGAGGGACTCTTTTGAAAAGGAAGCTCCTGGAAAGAAGTTAATGCTGTAAAGAACAGACAGGAATAAAATAGAAAATAAGCCAATCCTAGAAAGAAAATAATACAACTCTTATTCTGTTTTGTGGTGGTGCTGGTGGTGATGGTTCAAATATATAAGTAAAATAAATAAAGCACTAGTCAAACTGATGATTATGGGGAGAAAAAAATTAAACATTTCAGGTGTAAAAACAGGCACACACAACTGAAGCAGGCTGTAAAATAGGGAACCAATAGATGTATCTGGAATCTGGATATTGATACCCCAAGATGGCTGCTGGAAGACCCATACAAGAAACCCATTCAGAATGAGATTTCTGCTATTTGGAATGATGCTTCCTCAGGAAGCCAGGAGAAACCCTGGATATTCTCCAGGGGCCTTATAATTGGGCCCTTCTGGGAGATTGATGGGTGAGGTAATCAAAACAGCAAACAGCTGGAACTTCTCATGCCATTAGCAAAGGGGTGGAATGATTAATGATTTAAAAGCAGGAAGAGTGCAAATATTCTCACTGTCCTGATTTTTTAATATTCAGGGTAGGCTAAACATTCACTATACTAGAAACCATACATGTCTCCCCAGCCCTAGTTTTTCTCCCTAGGTCTGGTTTTTAGAATGCTGGTGGTAAATCAAGCCTTATTTATTACATGAAGATCTGGTATGGAAAATGACTGTAACTCTAGGTATCTAAATGGTTGGGCATCCATTTCCCATATGGAGGGACCTGGGTTTGATCCCCAGGACCTCCCAGTGAAAATTAAAAAGAAAAATATAGAAGTTGTGTGGGCCATGAGGCCCCATTCAGGGGTGCACTGTCAGGTACCAGAAGTGAGTGAGTCCTCCAGGTCCCACATGTTGGTGTGCCAACAGGCCTCATGAGAATGTGTACCACCAGGCCCTGCAAGCAGGTGCACCACCAGACCCCATGAGTGGTTGAGCCCCCTCCCATGCTTCATGCATGGGTGCACACAAGGATGACATACAAATGCATGAAGTGTTCCATATTTTTATTCATGCATCTATGCCACAGATTATAATAATGGGGGGGTATGGAAAAGTGCCAAATATATGCTCTGGGCCATGGTTTGTGGTAATAGTCTGATGATATTATCTCATAATATGTAATAAAGTTTCCACCAGGGTGTGGTGTGTTGATGGAAGGGTGTTGCATGGGAATTCTGTGCATATGCATTATTGTTTTGTAAGTTCACAACTCTGTAATAAAAATATATTTTAATAATAATAGTAGACTGAGTTGGGGGAAAATACACCAAATGTAAGTTATGGACTCTAGTTAGTAGTAAGATTTTGATGATATTCTTTAATAATCTGTAACAAATAACTCACAACAATGCAAGGTATTGGTGGTGAGTTGATGTATGGGAACCCACTATGATGTTATGCATGTTTGCAACTTTTACTATACACTTATTGTTTATGTCCATTCATGTATAAATGATATAATAATTAATAATAATAGTAATAATAAGGTGGGTTGGGGGAAAATAAACGAAATATAAGATAATTTGTTTAGTAGAATATTTTGAGGATGCTCTTTCATCCTTAGTTTAAAATGTTTCACAACAATGCAAGGTATTAGTTAAAAGTGTTTCATAACAATACTAAGGCCTACAAATTTGGACCTCACTGCTCAAGAGGCACCAAGTCTGAAAATCCAGCTTGCAACATTTATTCATAAAAAGTAAGGGGAGGGAAAGTGGCTGTAGCTCAAGCAATTGAGCTCTTTACCATATGGAGGACCCAGGTTTGATCCTGGTAAAAAAAATAAAAGGCATCCCAGACCTGTGCAGCATGGAGAAGGACAGACCCTCACATGGCAAAGCAATGCAACAAAAAGACTATAATTGGGGATGGATGTGGCTCAAATGGTTGGGCGTCCATCTCCCATATGGAGGGACCTGGGTTCGATTCCCGGGACCTCCCGGTAAAAAAAAAAAAAAAAAAAAAAAAAAAAGACTATGATGCAACCAGATAGGAAAAAGAAAAGTAGGGGAAGATGAGGGTGGGAAGAAAAAACAAAAAACACATTCCCTGGCCTCAAGGAGATTGCAGTTTAAGAAGAAGTGTGATTGTAGTTTGAGGAGGCCAGTGTCGGGAGAGGGAACATGAGGGCTTTAGGAAGAGAGGATGGGCATATTTATTAGACAGAAGCCTGGGTGGCTTCCCACTGGAGGGAAGGCATGAGCTGTGTTTGTTTCTTTTTCCTTGTGGGTAAAAATCAATTTCTTCACAATACATACCAATATTTGTAAAATGATTTACAAATATATATGCATATATGGACATTTGCTTACAAAAACGTTATTTTTATATATATATTAAAAGGTGCTTAGATTACCTAAATATTACACAGAAACTACAGGGATTCCCATGTTCCCCACCTAGCACACCTCCCACAACATCTAACACAAACATCCTGCACAAGTGTGGCCCATCACCCTCAATGGACCTACACATCCTGGGGCCTTGCCATCAACCATAGACCACCGTTCACATCGTAGACCACACTCTCTCCCACACAGTTCTGAATAGTGTGTGCTGATTTAAAATGGCCTACATCTGTCACCACAACGACACTCAGGACAACCCCGATGTCCTGAAAAAGCCCCAGTATTTCCACTGCACTTCCCCTCCTTGCCCCAAAAGTGTCCAGTGGCCACCGGCTCCACCTCACTGTTATAATTTCTTCCATTGCTAAAATCACCATATGTGTGCAACAGAATGCCATTAAGTCCACTCTAGTCCATAGTTCTTCCCCCAATCCTGAGAGGACTGGGATGGTGATGTCCACTCCACCTCCAAGTGAGAGAGGGCTTATATCCCATGGATATGGTGGGTGGGATGATCTTTCCTGCAGATGCAGGCCCTCTCCATTCCTTGGGATGGCGGTTGCCCATCATTGTCTCCTCACCAGGTGACTTGGATGAGTCCATTGAGCTGTAGGGTAGGAGTTGCAGCTCCACCGAGATTCCACACACACCTGACACATAGGTAGGCCAGAGGCTCCAGTCTCTGGAAGTACATCTAAAAACTCCAGCATCACATATAGGTTTGAATAGAAGGGACTGATGAACCATGTGCAGGGAGGACTTATTTGAGTCCAATTCTCTCACTCTCAGGAGCACAGATTACAAAATAGTGCCCAATGATAAGGCATCAATCTCTGGGGCTATTCCCCCTTATATAGGACCTGGGTGTCTCCAGAGCCCTCAGGAGCCCTCTGTGTGGGGTGATATGCACTTTGGTGTTCTATGAGATCCTACTGAGTTTTGCGTAAGTGTTACCTCTGGGATGACCTCCCAACTCTCTTTGAAGTCTCCTAGCAACTTGAACTCATTTGTCTTTACATTTTATCCCTTTTATTCAAGGCCTTTTTCCAGTTATATTGCCAGGTGGCACTTGGTATTAATCCGTTATTGCCAGGGAGGCTCATCCCCAGGAGTCATGTCCCACGTTGGGGGAAAACAATGCATTCATATGGTGAGTTTGGCTTAGAAAGAGGTCATATTTGAGCAACAAGGAGGCTATCAGGTGGCAACACTTAGGCACCCCATAACAGTAAGCTAAGTTTCAATTACAAGAGCAGACTCATAAGGCTAGCCATCAATAACAAGAACTCATCAGTGGGCCATCCTCTTTTGATAGAGACTGTCCCTGCACTCAGAGGACTGTTGCTGCTCCCTTGGAGAATGTGGCAGAGCTCTCCAGGCTGGGAATTCAGATTTCCTCATTTATTGAGTGATTGTCCACCCACCGTGACCATGCCCCATCCTTTGATCATTTGAACAATTTTGTATATCTTTCATGTATATTCAGATGAAATTTCTCCCATAAATCCCCCCTCCCAGACACCCCCCACCAAGAATCCTCTGCAGTACCCATTTTAACCCTTCTGTGATCTAAATTTTCCCTGAACACGTAGCCCATATAATAACCAAATACACTTAATAGGAAATAGAAACAATAATGATAAGCTTAAATGTAAGAGATAAACACAAGGAAACTCTGGAAAAAACAAACAAACAAACAAAAAAATGAAACCAAACAAAATATAATTAGCGAATTGGGACATTAAAAAAATGAAAAAAAAAAAAGAAATTCCTTTAAAAAAATTATTCTTTTCTCCTTTTTTCACTGTATTATCAGAATTCCAGTGAACCATGACACCTACCCCCTCTCATTTCCCAGTGTCTCCCAAATTTCATTTAATTTTCAAAGATGTTTTAGGTCACAGCAAAATCACACACAGAATACCAGAGACTCCCACATACCAAACCTCCCCCCCTTCCCCACCCCATTTTAAAACTCCTGCCTTTTTTTTTTTGGATGATAGAATTGTTATAACTGTTATATAGAAAGCAAAATATAGCAACTAAACATTGTCAATGGTTTACAGTATAGTTTACAATTTAGATGATACAATTTAATAAATTTTGATGATATTTACCATGTGCTGTGTCCATTACTGTAAGGTAATGGAAAACATTTCCCATGACCACTAAATACCCCCTGTTTGTTCTTTTCTGTTCCTTCCTCCCCCTCATCCTGGGGCATATGACACTCCCCTCTCTTGACTCAGGGACTGACAAGATTCATAGTTACACACATTGGGTATTCCAACCTGCCCTTCCTAATCTAAACACCTTTCAACCCTGCACCACCAAACCCAATAATATCACTACCCATCTGTCCTATCCTTCAAAATGCAACTATACTCTATCCCTTTAACATAGATTATGTCCATATGAGTGATGGCTCACAGCCTACTTTTCTCTTTCTCTCCCTTGTTAACCTGTCTTCCAGACAATGGTTCTCAGAGACTGCTCACTTTCCTCAGTTGAAATCAGTGAGGTCATATAATGCTCATCCTTCAATGCCTGGCTTGCTGCACTCAACATAAGGTCATCAAGATTCATCCACGTTATTCCATGAGTTAGCACTTTAATCCTTCTTACAGCTGAGTAATATTCCATTATATGTATGTACCACATTTTGCTTATCCATTCATCTGTTGATGGGCACTGGGGCTGATTCCAACTTTTGGCAATGGTGAACAATGTCGATATGAACATTGGTGTGCGTATACCTGTTTGTGTCTTTGCTTTCAGTTCTTCTGGGTACATACCCAGCAGTGGAAATTGCTGGATCATACGGAAGATATATTGTTAGTTTTCTGAGGAACTGCGAATCTGTCCTCCACACTGGCTGGACCATACCACAGTCCCGCCAGCAGTGGATGAGGGTTCCTATTACTCCACATCCTCTCCAACATTTAGTGACTGCTGTTTTTTTTTAATAGCTGCCATTCTGATGGGTGTAAGATGGTATCTCATTGTAGTTTTGATTTGCATTTCCCTGATAGCAAGCGATGTTGAACATTTTTTCATGTGTTTTTTAGCCATTTGTATCTCTTCACGTCACTTGCCCATTTTTAAAATGGGTTGTTTGTCCTTTTATTTTCAAGGTGTAGGATTTCTTTATATATGCAGGATATTAGGCTCCTATCAGATATATGTTTGCCAAATATTTTCTCCCATTGAGTAAGCTGCCTTTTATTTTCTTAATAACATCCTTTGAAGTGCAGAAATTTTTAATTTTGAGGAGATCCCATTAATCTATTTTTTCCTCTTGCTGCTCGTGCTTTGGCTGTGAAGTTCATGAAACCATTTCCTATTACAAGGTCCTGTAGATGCTTCCCTACATTATCTTCCAAGGTCTTTATGGTTTTGGCTCTTATATTTAGATCTTTGATGCATCTTGAGTTGATTTTTGTATAAGGTATGAGAGGGTATTCTTCTCTCATTCTTCTGGATGTAGTTCTCCAAGCACCACTTGTTAAAGAGGCCATTCTCTCCCAACTGAGTGGGCTTCATGGCCTTGTCAAATATCAGATAACTGTATATGTGACGATCTACATGAGAACTCTCAATTTGGTTCCATTTGTCAGTAGGTCTGTCCTTGTGCCAATACCATGCAGTTTTGATGACTGTAGCTTTGTAGTATGTTTTAAAGTCAGGTAGTGTGATACTTCCAACTTCATTTTTCTTTTTCAATATGTTTTTGGCAATTCGGGACCTGTTGCCTCTCCAAATATATTTTATGGTTAGTTTTTCCAGTTCCTTAATAAATACAGTGTTGACTTTTATTGGGATTGCATTAAATCTGTAGATAAGTTTGTGTAGGATAGACATCTTGATGATGTTTAGTCTTCCTATCCATGAATAGGGAATACTTTTCCATTTATTTAAGTCTTCCTTGATTTCCTTTAACAGTGTTGTGTAGTTTTCTGTATGTAAGTCCTTTACATCTTTAGTTAAATTTATTCCTAAGTATTGGATTCTTGTAGTTACTATTGTAAATGGCATTTTTTTCCTGATTTCCTCCTTAGTTTGCTCGTTATTGTTATACAGAAATACTACTGATTTTTGAGCATTGATCTTATAGCCTGCAACATTTCTGAACTCCTTTATAAGTTCTAGAAGCCTTGATGTGGATTTCTCAGGCCTTTCTATGTATAGGATCATGTCATCTGCAAATAATGAAATTTTTACTTCTTCTTTTCCAACCTGGATGCCTTTTATGTCCTTTTTTGTCTCAGTGCTCATGCAAATACTTCTAAGACATTGTTAAATAGGAGTGGTGATAGTGGGAATCCTTGTCTAGTTCCCGATCTGAGAGGGAAGGCTTTTAGGATTTCACCATTGAAAATGATGTTAGCTTTGGGTTTTTCACATATACCCTTTATCATATTCAGAAAGTTTCCATCTATTCCTATCTTTTTTAGTGTTTTTATGAGGAAAGAGTGCTCTATTTTGTTGAATGCTTTTTCTGCATCTATAGAGATGATCATGTGATTTTTTTCTTTCAATCTGTTTATGTGGTGTATTACATTGATTGATTTCTTATATTGAACCATCCTTGCATACCCGGGATGAAACCCACTTGGTCATGGTGTATAATCCTTTTGCTATGTTGTTGAATGTGATGAGAAAGTATTTTGTTGAGGATTTTAGCATCTAGGTTCATTAGAGAAATTGGTTTGTAATTTTCCTTTCTTGTGGTACCTTTATTTGTTTTTGGTATTAGGGTAATGTTGGCATCATAAATGAGTTAGGCAATATTCCTTCTACTTCTATTTTTTGGAAGAGTTTAAGCAGAATTGGTGTTAGATCTTTCTGGAATGTTTGGTAGAATTCAGCTGTGAAGCCATCTGGTCCTGGGCTCTTAGTTGGGAGGTTTTTGATAACTGAGTCTATCTCTTGTGATTGGACTTTTGAGTTCATCTATTTCTTCTTTCATCAATGTTGGCTGTTTGTGGGTTTCTAGAAACTAGTCCATTTCCTCTAAATTATCATTCTTGTTGGCATATAATTTTTCAAAGTATCCTCTTATGATACTCTGTGTTTTTGTGGGGCCAGTAGTGATATCCCCTTGCTCATTCTTTATTTTATGTATTTGCATCTGTTTTCTCTTTTTCTTTGTTAGTCTGGCTAAGGTTTTGTCAACTTTGTTGATATTCTCAAAGAACCAGTTTTAGTTTTCTTTATTGTTTCCAGTGCTTTCTTATTCTCTATTTCATTTAGTTCTGCTCTAATTTTTGTTATTTCCTTGTTTCTACTTCCTTTAGGTTTAGTTTGCTGTAGTTTTTCCAATTCCTTGAATTGTGCAGTTAGGTCTTCAAATTTAGCTTTTCTTCTTTTTTACTATATGCATTTATGGCTATGAACTTCCCTCTCAGGACTACTTTTGCTGCATCTCATAGGTTTTGATATGTTGTGTTGTCATTTTCATTAGTTTCAAGGTAGTTACTGATTTCTTTTGAGATTTCTTCTTTGACCCACTGTCTAAGAGTGTGTTGTTTAACTTCCATATCCTTGTGCCTATCTTGTTTCTGTGGCCCTCAGTGTTTTCCAATTTCATTCCATTGTGGTCAGAGAAATTACTTTGTATGATCTCAATCTTTCTGAATTCATTGAGAGTTGTTCTGTAGACAAGCATGTGGTCTATTTTGGAGTATGATCTGTGTGCACTTGAGAAGAATGTAAATCCTGCTGTGTTTGGGTGTAATGTTCTCTATATGTTTATTAAGTCCAGGTCTTCTAATGTATTGTTGAGAGCCTTTGTTTCTTTATTGATTCTCCATCTAGATGTTATGTCTAATGATGATAATGGTGTATTGAAGTCCCCTGCTATAATTGTAGAAACATTTATTTCTCCTCTTAGTTTTTCCAGAGTTTCCTCATGTATTTTGAGGCACCCCGATTAGGTGCATAAATGTTGATGATTGTTCTCTCTTCTTGGGAGATTACCCCTTTTACTAATATATAGTGTCCATCTTTGTCTCTTACAATAGCTTTGCATTTAAAATCTATTTTGTCTGATTGTAGAATAGCTAATCTTGCCCTTTTTTGGCTATTGTTAGCTTGTAAAATGGTTTTCCAGCCATTCACTTTCAGCCTCCTTGAATCCCTGGGTCAAAGGTGCATTTCTTGTAGACTGCATATAGATGGATCATATTTCCTTATCCATTCTGCCAATCTGGGTCTCTTGATTGGTAAATTTAATCCATTAACATTCAGTATTATTACTCGTAACGAATTTCTTACTGCAGCCATTTTTTCTTTGGGTTAATGTATGTCACATGTTGTTTTCTTTCTGTTATTTTCTTTTCAGTTGTTTTTACACTCTCCTCCAACTCTCTCTCCCTTGTTTTTTCCTTTCAACTTGTAGAGATTCCTTTAGTATTTTTTGAAGTGCAGGTTTCTTATTGACATACTCTCTTAATTTCTGTTTATCTGTGAATATTTTGAACTCTTCATCATTTTTGAATGTCAGTTTTGCTGGATAGAGAATTCGTGCCTGGAATTTTTTTCTTTTAATATTTTGAATATGTCATACCACTCTCTTTTTGCCTCCGTAGTTTCAGCTGAGAAATCAGCACTTAATCTTATTGTGCTTCCCTTGTTTGTGATGGTTCTCTTTTGTCTTGCTGCCTTGAGTATTTTCTCTTTGTCTTAAGCATTGGACATTTTGACAAGTATAGGTCTTGTAGTTGGCTTTTTGGGATTTATACTATTTGACGTGCACTGTGCTTCCTGGATCTGCACATCCATATCTCTCAATAGGGTTGGGAAATTTTCAGCCATTATTTCCTTCAACACTCCTTCTCTTCCTTTGCCCTTCCCTTCTCCTTCTGGGATGCCCATAATGCATATGTTTGTGCATTTTGTGTTGTCAGTTAATTCCCTGAGTCCCTGCCAGATTTTTCTGTCTTTTTGTCTATCTGTTCTACTATCTCTTTGATTTCAACTGTATTGTCTTCCACATCACTAATTCTTTATTCTGCCTGTTCAAATCTGCTGTTATGTGAATCCAGCATCTTTTTTATTTCTTGGATTGTGCAATTGTTCACCATCATATCCATTATCTTTTTAGGCATGTTTGCAATTTCTTCAGTATGTTCTCCTAGTGTCTTCTTTATATCCTTAATCTCTTCCT
This sequence comes from Tolypeutes matacus, assembly GCA_026826555.1. NCBI lineage: Eukaryota > Metazoa > Chordata > Mammalia > Cingulata > Chlamyphoridae > Tolypeutes > Tolypeutes matacus. Next base: position 1,539,791 of record JAKSZT010034045.1, on the reverse strand, counting down.
TCACTTCTTTAAGTTGGTCCATGATGTTTGTTTGGATAGCTTTGATTAGTTCTTCGATATTCTGCATTGCTTCCTGGTTTTTATTTTGTGCATTGGACTGGTCCATGTTTTCCAGTTTCTCAGAGTCATTTGTATTTTTTTGTTGCCCTCTGGTCATCATATTATCTTGATGTGTTTGTTCAGTTGATTAGCTTCTCTCTCTGCTCTAGAGTTTTATTTAGCTGGTGGTTCTGCGTGTGTGTTGTTTTCTTTTTGACACTTTTTCTTCTTATTTTATTTCCTTGCTTCTTTCTATGTTCCCTTGAAGGCAAAAGATTAGAGCCAGAGGCATTGAAAGATGTGAACAAGGAAGAAGAATAATAGTAATATTGATAAAAGTTAGAAGAGGGGCCAAATGAGACTTAATGAAACGAATATTTAACTCGTGTAGGCAGTGTAGAGTAATAGGAAAAAAAAGTGGAGTTCTTACAATGGACTGGGAAACCAAATAGAGGAATATATATATAGTGATTCAGAAGGCTAGAATTATGAGGATGGAGAGAAACTGTGAAGAAAGTGCTGAAAGGAAAGAGTTAATACTAATAAAAAAAAGAAGAAAACAAAATAGATGGTGTAGAAATTGACACCCTTAAGTTGTCGGCATATGAAAAAATGTGGTATCAAACAGCCACAACAGAAAGCAGAAGGTAAGATGAAGGAAGTATAAGCGATAGTTTGGAATACAAAATCAATATAGACAGAGAGTGAGAAATTACTGAAGAAGAAGCACAGCAAAGAAGTGACAAGCTAACAGCACCTAGTTTAAAAAACTGAAAGAAAAAGGAAAGGGGGGAGAAAAGAGGAAAGAAAAGCAAGAGACAACAAATAAACTGAGAAAAACCAAAGAAACACACAGGCAATCAGTCAAACAGAGCTAAGGAGGATCAATGATTCCCCTAGGGTCCACGTGGATCCTCTCTGCCTGCTTGTGTTTATCAGTCAATATCCCCGCAGGGTTCTATGTGTAGGCCCTGAAACAGCTTTTAGCTATTAAACTAAATTAAAAAGAATTTATTTTTCATTTATTGAAGTGACCTTCTCTTTCTCTCTCTCTCTTTTTTTTTTTTTTTTGGCAAAATCCAGGACCCAAAATAAGTCCTTCTCTAGACCACCCCCTTCATGGAGGGGACCCTAGCTGGGCTCCTAGAAATTAATCAAGCACATCCCACTTCCTGGACTCCCCAGGGCAGCTGGAGCTCTGATGTTAGTCAGTGCAGAATGCTAAAGACAGCCGACTCTGTCCCTTCTGGTGCTGAGCCCTAGCGTCACCAGGTTGCTGGGTTAATCAGATTTCCTCATCAGATTCGCCTCTCCTCTCAGCCTGGTGTTGCTTCAAGTCTGCTTATCTGCTCCCCAAAGCTTTGAGGAGGTCCAGGCAGCCAAATTGATGGCAAAAAAAAGAAAAAAAAATCCCTTCCCTGTCCTCCACCAGAACCCTCCCTCTTTTGGAGAGTGCCCCCTCTTCCTGGCTCCATGGGGACCTGGGGCTTATCCCTGGGCAGCTAGGCAAATCAACTCCCTCCCTGAACAGATTCACCCCTTCTCTCCACCAGGTGCCAGTTAGCTCCAGCTGTTCTGTTCTCCCAAGGTGCAAGGGGCTCCAGGCAGCCAAATCCTCAGAAAATAAAACTCTCTCACCCCTTTACCAGAGGCCCCCCTCAGAGAACGCCCCCTCCCACTAGGCCCTGTCACCTGGTTGCCGAGCCCTGGGACTCGTGGCTCCAACCAGCTCTTTTTTTTTTTTTTTTTTCCCAAAGTGCGGAGCTCAGCTCTCCATGCCAACCATCACAGGCAGGCTTAAAACTCACGAATCTTTACCGTTCCGTCCACACCATCGATCCGTCTGCACAGCACAGATCCACGGGCAGAACCTGGTCCACAATCCGCCTTGCTCTGGGAGCTTGCAGTGTGTGCCCTCCCACACTATGCCATCTTGGAACCCCTCCTCCATAAGCTGTGTTTAATAATAGGATTAGTAGTTAGGTAACTGTTAAAGAGTGAAAGATTATTCTAGGAGGAAGGAAAACATGAGTGGGTTAAAGGATGTATGTGGTGTTAACACTACCGGAGCAAAATGTCAGTTCTAGCTGACATATTTGGTGTATTTAAAATAGAAAAACATTTTTTAAAATACCTGGTAAAATATAAAATTTTAAAATAGGTGTTAAATATCTATTATCACTTTAATATAAATTATTAGCTAAGAATGAAAACATTACTCAAAATATAAACTAAACAGTAGTTGAAAATGAAAGTATTTTAACTCTTTTTAAAAGTATACTCTTTAAATCTAAGAGGTTTCAATGTTTTCATTTAGTTTTGAATGCATTTTATACTAAATTTGGGGTACCAGATTTTTTTTTTTTTTTAGTTAATTAAATAATGTTAAAAACACTAGCTGGGAGAATAACGATAAGCTAGTTCTAAATGTTTTTCTCTGATAGTAAGGATGAAAACACACTGATACACAGATACACACCCCCTCCCACAGTCTCCCAACCTGAAACCCTCTCCTGTGGTCCTATGGCATACCAAAACCCCAGCCCACACCCAATAGGGAAAAGCCATTTGTAGGCTAAACAAGGAGATAGAGCCCTATTTGCCTATTCACCAAATGTTAGGGAGAGAAGGCTCATAAAGATCAAGGGCTGAATCTACTAGTCAGAGAGCACAGCCATCTTTTCATCTAGGGACCCATGATCACAGCCTTCAACTTTGAAAAGGAACAAATGGAAGACATGACTAGAGAAATAGGTAAATCCAAAACCTTTGTGTATGACTATCACCACCCTTTTTAAAAAAAATATATATGTTTTTATTGAAGTATATCATTCATACATGAACATAAACATTAAGTGTATAGAAAAGCTGTGAACTTAGGAAATAAACATGTATAACATCATACATTGGTCCCATGCATCTCCCCTCCACTGACACCATGCATTGTTGTGGTCCATTTGTTACAAACTATGGAAGAGCATCATCAAAATATTACTATTAGATACTAGTCCATATCTTACATTTGGTGTGTTTTCCCCAGCCCACCCTATTTTTTTAAACAAATCAATTTTATTGATTCATATTAATAAAGCATCCAATTTATCCAAAGTGTACAATTAATAGTATTTGGTATCATCACATAGTTGTACTTTCATCACTGCAATCATTATTAAAGCATTTTTGTTATTTCAATAATAATAATAAACAAGAAACAGACAAACAAGGAAATTCCTCCCTTCTCAGTCTCTGATTCCCCTGCTGAATATAGCTGCTATTTCTGGCTACTCTTTTTTATGATTTATTTTATTTATTTATTCCCCCCCAATTCATTGTTTTGTATTCACTGTCTGCTCTTTGTGTGTTCTTCTGTGTCTGCTCTTCTCTTTAGGCAGCACTGGGAACCAACGCTGGGGACTTCTGGAGTGGGTGAGAGGTGCTCAATCTCTTGTGCCACTTCAGCTCCCTGGTCTGCTGTGTCTCTTATTGTCTCTTCCTCTGTGTCTCTTTTTGTTGTATCATCTAGCTGCACCAGTTTACTGTGTGAGCGAGCACTCCAGAGTGGGCAAGCACTCATGCATGGACCAGCACTTCAGCCTGGACCAGCTCTCTGCATTGGCCATCTCACTGCACAGGCCAGCTTGTTTTTCACCAGGAGGCCAAAGCAATTGAACCCTGGATCCCCTATATGGTAGACAGGAGCCCAGTCACTTGAGCCACATCCATTTTCCTTTCTGGCTATTCTTGCACAATTATTTGTGTATAAGGAAGTTTTATTGTTATATATTCACATAAGATCTAGCCAAAGTGTAAGTCAATTTCTTGGCTTTTTAAAAAAGATTTATTTTATTTATTTATACTCCCCATCCCCTTGTTTGTTCACACTTGCTGTGTCTGTTATCGTCCTTGCTTCTTTAGGAGGCTCTGGGAGTTGAACCCAGGACCTCTGATGTGGGAGGGAGGAATCTAATTGCTTGAGCCACCTCTGCTCCCTGCTTTGTTGTGTTTCTCATTAGGTTTTTCTTCTCTGTTTCTTGTTGTGTGAACTTGTTGCATCAGCTTGCCATGCCTTCCTGCCATGTCAGCTTGGTGTCACCTGCTGTTTTCTTTAGGAGCTTCCAGGAACCTCTACTCCCTGTTTTTGTTGTTTCTCTCATTATGTTTTTTCTTCTTGTGTCTCTAGTTGTGTCAGCTTGCCACATCTGCCCATCATGCCAGCTCACTGTCTTCTTAGGAGGCACTGGGATCTGAACCAGGGACCTCCCATGTAGTAGGTGGGAGAACAATCACCTGAGCCACATCCACTTCCTTGCTTTAGCTTTTAAAAAGACCTTTATTGTAAAATTGTAAAATAAAATAGAAAATACATTGAAAGAAATTATAAATTTTAAAAAAGAGTTAAGGCCAGGTTCGATTTCATATAATCAATTATAAGAAATAAATAGTATAGCAACATTTATAAATAGAAGTAATAATTATAATATAATAAAAATTAAGTATAACATAATTCTAATTTTTATATTACAGCCCTAAATATTGGACATAATAATCTATAAAAATGAAATAAATTATTGGTTTAGTTATTTAATTTCCATTTAGGCCATAATTCTTTCAGTATAATCAAATTCCTATTTGGGAATTCTTCACATCTTATTGGAATGAATTACCACAAATAACAATATGCCAATGCATAATTTTATGAGGCAAAACTCAAAACATTTTCAAAGTAGTCATGCTAAATCATTGATCCAGATGGATTATTTTAATTAATGAGTATGCATAAGAAAAGATTAAATAAAAATGACAAATCCAAAAATATATCCCTTCTAGTGTCCTCCTCAATTAAAAGCAAATGTTTCTTTTGTATGAAGAAACTTACAGAATACTGATCATCACCCCTCTTTTGATAGGCATCTGAGCAAGCAGCCAAAGAGAAAGAGAGAGAGAGAGAGAGAGAGAAGGGGGGAGGGAGGGAGGGAGAGTAAAGGAGAGAAGAAGAATGGAAAAAATGTCAATCAAGACAGAAAAGATGAAGAACAAGATCATAAGAGCCTTCACTGCTCAAAAGGATTAGATTCCTGCTGTTTTCAGATCTACCTGGAATGTGGGAACATGGCCCATATGCTAGATAAAAACCACTCTCAAAAAATTTCAAAAAACTAAAACCATGCAGAGTCATTATATCCTCTTGAAACATTGAAATATGGGAGAAGACTGAAGACCAAGCTCCTATACAGATCAATATATAGATATAGAGACCACATGCATATATATGTATATATTAGACTTAGAAAATTTGAAGAAGTTTGCACATGAGAACATGTTTGGCAGTGATCATCTTATGGAAGTTAGAATGCAGAGGTCTTACAGCAGGAGTGAATTTTAATTTTGGCTTTATACATTTTTCACAGCATACTCCTGATAAGACTGTCTTTTTTCCTCCAATCCATGTTCTTTGAAGACACACTGTCTCTGATCAGTCTCTTGGTTTTATTAACTGCTAGATACTTTCATAGGAATTTCTCTAGAATGGGGACTCTTTTCTCTCAGTTATGGGAAATTATTATCTAATAATTATCTAATAACATTTTCTGATCAGACAATCTGTCAGCTAGTGTCAGTTTGATTTTGATTTTGTTTATGTGGATCCTTTTGTGATTTTTAACTTATCCACTATCTCAGTATTTAAATAAATTTTGGACATAGTGACAAAGTATGCATTTCTATATAAACATATTCATTAGACCATTGAAACAGTCTAATAGTCAACAAATAACAATCATTTTAATGGTACTATTTTAAAAAATTGAAACTACTCACCTAAAACTTCCAACTATCCTTAATGGTGTTAAAAAACAGCTCAATAAAAATATGAATTGCTTTAAAATTGACTTATTATTTACCAAGAAAAGTCAGTGATAGTGAATGTGGAAGTTTGCTGTATTTGGGAAATTTAATTTTGACAAATTCATTTTTCAGCAAACTGTTAGTAGACCATATGCTGTGTTCAGTAATTGTGATGAAGCTGACATTGTAGAGGTGATGATTCTGTGGATGCAAAGATACAACATCTGTCCCTATGGAATCCAGTGTTTAGAGGACTGTCTCACTTATTCTTAGAATTACATTCACACATTCACATTCTGCAAAAATTTGAAGTAAGTTAATATAAAGCTAGCAAGGTGCGTGATTTTCACTTCATCTTTTCATAAGTGTTTCATGTAGTTTCCAATCATCTTTTGGAGCAAGTAACCTTGCTTATGGTTGTGTTCCATTTCATTTAAGTATACTATAAAGTAATATTTTTTCCTTTAATCAATTTCCCCCTTGTAAACTTGTTTACACACACACACACACACACACACAAAGCATATTTTACATCAAAGAGGAGTAGATGAATGTAAGGAGCCCTTCCATAGGCCCAGTTCTTCCTCATGTTGAGCACTTGGACCTGGTGATAATAATTAACACTCTCTGTGTGTTTCTTCATTTGACAAGACAGGAAAATGATAAGTGATTGGTTTTAAACTTCTTAGTTAAAAAAAGACCTGTGCTCTTTAAACAATTGAAATCCACTACATAAAACTGATTAAAGTAGAGAATCTGTGATTGGAGACAGGGCCAAAACTCTGGACCTCCAGCCCCCACAACAACCTCTATGCTACCCTCTGGAGAATGTGCTCTGATGTTCTCCCTGTGCCATGTTTTATAATTTTTCAAACCATGCATTTATATAAGTACAGTTGTTGTAAATAAAATGGGTCACACAAATAAGTTAACTCCTCCCAATTTATCTAAAATCATCCTACCTTGATCTAATAGCAGAAGCATACTTTGCAAGTTTGCTAAGGTGCTCTAGTCTTACTTTTTATTTAAATTTCCTCTGCATGTATAGATGTGTGTGCATGGGTACATGTGTGACAGTAAAATTCAATGCATGAAAAGCAGAGACCAGGCTCCACTGAGGTCATCAACACCTCTAATGACAAGTCTCCATTCAGGCCTAAACAGAGATTTATAGCCCCTGCAAATCCTTTTCCTTTTACATCAGAGCTTGGGAAACATGGCAAAAAAACTCCGCAGGAGACATTCTGCCTGGAAGAGAGCTGTAATACTGGAATAAAGACAGGTCCCCAAAGTTCAGAGATGGCATTCAAGTTGGTCCTCTATGCTCTGACCCATGTTGGGTTAGGCTATGAGTTCCTAGGGGGGTGTGTGTGGAAATAGGTTTCATTTATTAAGCATTAGCCTACTGGCAATTAGGGAAATGCAAAATCAGACCACAATGGGATGTCACTACATACCTGTTAGAACAGATAAATTAATGAATAGTGACAATACCAAATGCCTTAGAAGATGATCAGACGGGATCCCTTCTACATTGTTGGGAATGTAAAATAGGACAACCACTCTGGAAAAGAGTTTCTTCAAAACAAAACAAAACTCAAAAGTAACTATACTAAAAATGCACCTACCATAAGATGCAACACTTTCCCATGTGGGTATTTATGCCAGAAATCAAAATTTAAACCACACAAAAACCATGAATATTTGTATCAGCTTTATTTGTAATTTTCCTTTTTTGTTAAAGAGTTAAGCTTTTAAGCAAACTGTGATCCTTCCCAACCATGAAATATGAGGCATCAAACAACAACAACAACAAACTATTGATACACACAACACCATGGATACATCTCAGGATGCTATACCAAGTGAAGAAACCAACCTTAAAAAGTCACATATTGAATGATTCCATTTATATAATAGCCTTGAAATGACAAAAATTATAGAGATAGAAAACAAATTAGTGTTTGCCAGGGATTAGGAATGATGAAGATGGGGTGGGGGTCTGAGGAAACTGGATATCATGTAAGGACTGAATTTTTCTGTACTTTGATCACATAGTGGTTAGACAAACTGACATCTTTGAAAAAAATGGAAAAGAAAAAAGAACTGTATATACATTGTACCAATTTCAATTTCCTGGCTTTGATATTGTACTATAGTCATGTCAGAAATTACTATTAGTGAAAACTGGGTGAAAGGTATATGGGGCATCTCTGTATATTATCTTTTCAAACCTCTGTGAATTTATGATTATTTCAAAATAAACATATAAAACAATAAATTCCATTGCAAAAAAAAGGGCTTCTTTCATGAGTGGTACATGTATGGTGCCTTGCTTGCTCTTCATGTGGAATCGACATCAAGAGGTTTCAGAGGAAGCGGTTGTGTCTTAACTGGTTGGGCTCCCGTTTACCATATGGAGGGCCCCACATTCAATTCCCTGGGCCTCCTGATGAAGGCAAGCTGGCCCGAGTGGTGCAGCAGGTTGACAGCCTGCATGGCACAGCAAGATGATGCAGCAAAGGGAAACAAACAGATACAGAGAAACACACAGCAAATGGACACAGTGAGCACAAGCAGGAAGGGAGGGATAAATAAATAAATAAAAATAAAATCTATTAAAAAAAGAGAGAGAGAGAGAGATTTTGGAAGCATAATTTTTGTTACTAGGGCAGGTGGTGATCGTTGGTCCCAGTGCCCCCCCCCAAAAAAATCCATTGCAATGAAATGATATTGAAATAAAAATACTATTTACAATAGCATCAAAAATATAAAACAAATACTTCTATGAATCTGAAAGATGAAAAAGATCAGTACATTGATCACGTATTTTAAAAGCATTTCTAGAAGAAAGGAAAAGTAAATAAAAGGAAAGGTAGACTGTGCAAATGGACCCCAAAATACAGTATTGGTAAGGTCTCAGTACTACCCAAATTGATTTTTAGATTCAATACAATCCCAAGTATATCCAAGCAGGTTTTGAGGAAACTAAGGAGCATACTTAAAAATTCATATGGAAATGAAAATTACTTAGAACAGCGAAAAACCTTTGAAATAAAAGAATAGATTTAGAAGACCTAAACCAACTGATATCAAGACATCATTTAAAGCTCCAGTACTCATGACCATGTGGCTTTGGTGAGGAAATAGCCATGTCAATCTGTGAAAAACAATACAGAGAGCAGAATCAGATTTTTGGCAGATATGCTATGACAATTCAGTGGAGAAAGTATGGGCTTTCCAATAAATAGTGTTCAAACAATCATATATTGATAACAAACTGGAATGTGAAATGTAAACTCTAAAAGTTCCATAAGAAAACTTATGAAAAATCCTTATTATTATTATTTTTTTTACTTAGGCAAAGATTTCTTAGCTATGGCAGCAAAAACATAATTTCTAAATAAATAATATAGGACATAATCAAAATAAAGAACTTCAGTTATTCAAAAGACACCATTAAGACAATTAGAAAATAAGCCACAGATAAGTTTTGAAAATCATATATCTGTTAAATGATTTATTTCCAAAATTTGATAAGAGCTGAAAGAACTCAAAAATAACAAAATAATGGGTAAAATATTCAAACACTTTAACAAAATGACAATGTATTGATGTCAAATAAACCCCTAAAAAAGATGCAGAAAACCATTATTCTTTAGGAAAAACTAATTAAAATCACAACACATCAACTCCAGTGGCTAAAATTTAAGAAGCCTGAACATACCAAGTGTTGGCCAGGATGTGAAGAAACTGGAACCCTCATGCAATGCTGGTGGGAATGTAAAATGGTACAACCACTCTGAGAAAAAGTTGCAATTTCTTATGAAACTAAACACCCATTTTAAGGCCCAGTCACAGAGAGAGAGTCAGTTAAGTATAGGTTTCATCAGTGGGAACCACAGATTTTCAGTCACCTCACAGAATGTCAAGCAGTGTTCCAAAAAGGAGCCAAAAGGGAGCCCAAACTGGAAACTAAAACTCAAAATTTAACTTACACAGAAATACCAACCATGCTTAAAGATTTTGTTCAAGAAGACAAGCAGAAAGGGGCAGACTGGAGGTGAAAGTAATATGGGGTATGCCCCTATCATCCTAGAAAAAGAGGAAGATCATTGACTAGAGGCTCAGAACCCCTCCCCTATTTACATTTAAAAAGGAGGGAGACAAGCCTGTCCAGAGCTGGTTGATACCCAAGGCAAATGACCACTGGCAAATAATTCATAAGTTTGGATTTTCACTTAATATGATGGAGATATCTGCCAAGCAATGGGGAGAGCATTTCTTTGACCATTCAGAGAGATGAAACCAAAGTGCATGCCCAATCCTGAGAAGCTCCTTTGACTCAGAGTCATGGAACTTTTTTTTTTAATTGGGAAAGCCCTCTCTGCAAGTTACCAGGCAGAATTTGCTCAACCAAGCTTCCTACAAACAGCAAGTCTTGAGCCAGGTGAGCTATTGGCAGGACATAATAGGGTCTCACAACAGTCACAGATCTGGCCCAGGCAGCCACCCTACAGGGGGCCTCAGAACCCCTTCTCTGGAGGGCCCTCACAGCCCCTTCTCTGGAGGGCCCTCACTTCCTTCTCCCACATATCAAATGCCAGTCACCAGCCCCCCAGGAATTGTGACTATTAAAACAATTCATATTCAACAGCAATGCCTAGTGGTATCCTCATTTGCTCTTACTTTTCCCCACTGCAGGTATTGATACATAATACCTTGCCTAGAATACACATAAACCCTGGCAATGTCATATATAAAATCATAGCTGGCCCCTGTCTGTCTTTCCCCCAGAACTGGGAATCAGTGGTTTCTGCACTATTTGGCAGAGGGAGCAGTCAGCACCAGGCAGTGGCCATTGGTTCAGGATCCTGTGGACTGCCCCTCATTATCCTCTTTCCCCAGCACTTTCTAAGCCAGGGTCAGATCTCAAGCAGAGCTATATGGAAGGGCAATTGTGGTCTAAGTCTCATCACCACATAGGTTGCCACCATGGACACCTTGCCTAAAATACTGATTGAATTACAGCTCTGAAATCATCTGACATTTAGTAGGTCTTTTTAAGCATGTTCAGAGTTGAGGACCTGTAGGCTTCCATATATGGCCAATAGATTTTCAGCTTGTGCTAAGAAAATTCAGTGTAGAGCACATGGTCTTTTCAACAATGAGTGTTCAAACAATCACATATGATCCAGCCACAATCATGCTGGTGAAAACAGATCCCCTCCTCAAGATCAATTGAGACACCCTATACAGAAAGAAATGGTTGCCTATGAGGCTAGTTGGTGGGAACCACATATTTTTTCCATTACCACATGGAAGTTCAAACAGGACCCTGAAAAGGAGGGCATATTGGAAACTGAAACTCAAAATTTTACTTCATAATACTCTTAAAGATGTTGTTCAAGAGGACAAGGGACACCAAATGACATGAACAACAAAAACTGATGAGTTTGACTTGATTAAAATGAAAGGCATAATATTTAGGTAATATAAGCACCTTTAAAATATATATATATATATATATATATATATATATATATATATAACATTTTTATAAGCAAATGCACATATATTCATATATATTTATATATCATTTTACAAATATTGGTATGTATTGTGAAAAATTTGATTTTTACCCACAATAAAAAAAAATGAAAGGCATTTGTTCAAAGAAAGACACTGTTAACAGAAAAAAAAGACAAGCCACAGATTTTCAGAATATATATGTAAATCTCATATCTAATTAAGATCTCATGTCCAGAATATAAGAACACTAAAAACTCAACCATAAGAATACAAACTTTCCTAATTAAAAATTTCTAAATGATATTACTAGTAACTCATTAAAAAGATACATGGATACATACAGGCAACTGTTTGAGGTAGGAGGTAGGGGCATGGCCTGGAGACCAGGGCAAAAGGTGACACAAGAGATCCAGGTGGGTCATTAACCTGATTTAGGAGTCCCTGAGAGAGTTCACTTTAAAGAAATTAATTGACTTAAAAAAAAAATCAGGAAGCCATTATAAATGACATTATTTGTCCCAGAATTGTCTCTTAATAAACAGTTGCCTACATAAGGCTGGCTATAGGCCCTGGGTCCAGTGATGGCCAAACTAACTGTGGATATAATTTCTTATAGAAACATTCAAACCAACATTGATGTCTACCCTTTTATATATGTCTATACATATTAACTGAAAGGTCCACAACATAACTTCTGTATCACTCTGTTGTCAGTTGCTCTGACACAATTGTATATGCTTTTATCTTCATGGAAATATGACAATTTATGATAACTCTTTTCCCAATCCTCCTATCCTTTTTATTCCCTACCCCACCCATCCCTCCCTGAGCTCAAGGTAAATGCTATTTTTTGTTGGCAGAATCCTGCTCATTCTGAGTCTTCCCCACCAGACCTACCCTGAGGGGTCTCCTTCCCTGAGTCCCCTGTGGAGGACCAACAGTTTCCCTTGCCCTCTATGGGATCCTGGTATCTTCCATACCCCCCAGATATGCTGTCACCCCTTTTGCAGCTGTGATTCTTGGGCAGAAGATTCAGATTAATGCCATGTGGTAGCCACAGGGTCATGTTGGGCCTAGGCATACCTGTTAGTCCTGATGATGATAAGGATGGAGGTAGGAGATGAACTACTTTCAGATGCATTTAGTTCTTGGTACGTATTTTATTTAGAGGATTTCTGTGAATGGGAAAGCCAGTTAGGAGAGTTTGGTATATAAATGAAATAACAAACTGGTGTTATTGTATTAATGGAAATAATAAAGCAATAGAGGAATTTCTGTGACTGAGACTGCCAGGTAAGTGGCATTGAATTGTTGTTTTTTCTTTTTTTGAAGTTCCAGGGCCAGGGATTGAACCTGGGACCTCATATTTAGGAAGCCAGAGCTCAACCTGTGAGCCACATCAGCTCCCCTGAGTTGTTTTTTTTCCTTTGTTTGCTTGTTTCTTTTTTGTTGTTTTTTAGAAGGCACCAGGAACCAAACCTGGGACCTACCATGTGGGAAGCAGGTGCTCAACCATAGCCATGGTCACTTCCCAGAATTGCATTTACATAACAATAACTTCCTGGTTATTTAAATTGTTCATAGTATTACCAAGGATAATAAAAGAACAATATAACCCCTTACACTGTTAATATCTCATGTTTGCTCAGACATTTTAGGATTTCAGTTATGGGTCCAAAGTCAAAACTTTTAAAATAATTTTTAAACAAAAAAATCCCTGATTAAAATATCATTTTACTTTTCATAATAACCATTCCCAACAATGATCATGAATTTAATTCTAGGCATGGTTTGTATGCCCTGGCTTATTGAAGGATATATTAGGTCAGAGACATCAAATCAACCAATGCCCCCTTCAAGCTTTATTCCATTTCTAAAAATGTCTGACATAAGGGGTCCTAGGCCTTCATTTACAGATGGGGACACTGAGGCCCTGAGGGGGGGCCCAGGCTGAGGAGCACAACATTTGAGTGTCAAGGAAAGACCAGGGTCTCATCTCTGGTCTCTCTTGTTCTCAGAACCCCAACACAAGCTGAACTTCTGTGCTGTGCCTGTGGGAACAGGGTGAGTTCCCTCTCCCTGCAGCTCTGTATAGTGGTCTGGAGATGTAGCCTGCCAAGCAGGGTAAGGTGCAGTAGGGAATGGGGTGACCCTGAACCACAGTGTCATCATCCCTTGCCCCCTTGCTCAATGCCTGGTGGTTTTGGTTAGCCCTAAAGGAGAATCAGCAGACTTCCTACTTGCTGTACAACCAGAAAATGACTCCAAGTTGGAAAGCAAGGGCTTGGGGACTTGGATGAGAACAGCCATCTCTGACCAGGCCTGAGTGTTCTGGGCCCAGAGCCAAGTGAGGAGGGTGTGTGTCCTGCAGAGTTAGACGGTATGTGGGGGAAAGGACATGCATACCCTTCCCTCCTATCAGATTTTAAAATATTTGAATAAACCAAGAAATTTGATTCACTCATGACAAGTACTTGAAATCATTATGTAAATTGTGAGATATGATAAAATTCTGTGAGCAATTGCTATTCATTCATCAACAAGGTGACAAATCCTATCAACTAGCAGTGTAATGTCCTTCACTTTGACTACCTGCCTGGTCTTTGCATCCCTGCACAAAGGTCCTTTCACACAGATCCACCCTCCCTTCACTAGCCCTCTCCCCTCCTTCTCTTCCTTCCTATATTAACCTATTTTCCTCTGAAACTGACAGAGGCTTATTATAAAGAATTCAAACAAGAAAATATTAAATTTGAAAAAAACATCCAACAGTCCACAAAATGGAAATGATCCATCATCAGCATCAATCAGAAGAAACTCTTACCAGCTGGCTTCCTACTCCTCTATGCAGATGGAAGAATAGAAAGCTGACAGATAGAATGGTATTTGTTTGGAAAGGTGAAGATAGTCATATTTAGCAATAGCCAGATGCTGACATGCACAAATACACTCCATAAAAACACATAAAACTACTTTTATATCAGGTGGCTTTATCTTGTTGCCAATTGTCTTTTCTATAATTGCTCCAATTTGCTTAGCTTTATCTTTTACCTGTATTACTGTGATTTTCCCAAAAATGTCATCCACACTGCTAATTTGACTTCCAGCTATGTCTATTATGCTATACATTTATGTATTAATTTTGTAGTAATCATGTATATGTCCTCATAGTTAATCATCATTTCTATGTCATTCTGTCATTCTATACATGGGTTCTGAAACCCTTCACACAGACCCTTAAAGGATGAACCCTTTCTTGCACTTTCCTAACACTGAGGTCTTTGGGGATGGGAGGCATTTGAGGAGTGGCCTTGATTCCCTGTGAGCACCTTTCATTAGAGGTCTCAGGATCTTCTCACTCTCTCAGAGAACATGTGTGCAGTTAGTTTCACATGATACTACCCCATGTAGGTGCATTTTTACCTGTCATTCTGAGCACTCTATGGACAATCTTTCTTCATCCTGAGAAAGCCTTTTGTATTGACCCTTTAAGTTTAGCTTTTCACCTTTTTCTCTTTCCTTTTCTCCAACAACCCTGATCACATTTATTCTGGAGATTAATGTCATATTGTATATATGATTCAAGACACTGAAAAATATAAAGAATGATAAAAAACACATTATGATCCAGTGGTAATTTAAAGCAGTATGTTGTTTTATCTTGGCAAGATGGCATCAGTTTAGGAGGGCAATCACTAACTCACACTTGGAGGATGGCTGATTGGGGAAAGGATCCTGCCTGAGGGGTCTGTGCTGGGGGTACATGGAGTGAGAACCTTGGGAACATGGATCAGGAGGGAGCTGGACATCAAGGTGAAATGCTCAGGAAAGATTTGTGAGATTCCCCTTGTCTGTGGTAGTCAACACAGATGGCTGAGCCCCACCCTCAGGGAAAAAGGCTGGTTTGAGCCATAACTCCCACTGGCAACCTGGTGAGAGGGAACATTCTCTGAGAATAGAAGTGTTCTGGCAAAGGGTTGAGAGGGGTATCCTTTATGTGGATTTGGCTGCCTGGAATCCCTTGCAGCTTTGGGGAACAAAATAGCTGACTTGAAGCAGGACCAGGCTGAGGGGAGTGGTGAATCTGCTGAGGAAGGTTGATTTACATAGCTGCCCAGGGATATGCCCTGACTCCCACCAGCAACCTGGTGAGAGGGAGCATTCTCTGAGAGTGGGAGGGTTCTGACAGAAGGTGGAGAGGGGTTTCCTTTCTGTGGGTTTGGTTGCCTGGAACCCCTCATAGCTTTGGGGAGCAAATAAGTCAGCTTAAAGGAGCACCAGGCTGAAGGGAGAAGCAAATCTGCTGAGGAAGCCTGATTTATCTAACAGGCCAGTGATACAGAGGGTTGGCTCCAGAGGGGACAGAGTGAGCCAATATCATTCTGTACTGATAAGTATCAGAGTTTCAGCTCCCTTAGGGAGGCCAGGAAGTGGGAAGTGCTTGATTAGTTTCCACGAGACTATTTAGGGTCCCCTCAGTGAAGGGGGTGGTCTATAAGAGGCTTTATTTTGCGTCCCTTATTTTGCCAAAAAAAAAAAAAAAAAAAAAAGACAGTCACTTTAAAAAATATATATAAATAATTTATTTTAAATTTAGTTTAATCACTAAAATCTGCCTCAAAACCTACAGATAGAACCTTGTAGGGCAATTGATTGATGAACACAAGCAGGTTGACAGGGTCCACAAGGACCCAAGAAGGAACACTGATCTTCCTTAGCTTTGTTTGACTGCTTGCTTGTGTGGTTGCTTGTTTTTTTCTTTGTTTATTTGCTGTGTCTTGCTTTTCTTTCCTTTCTCCTAACCCCCCTTCTTTTTCTGTTCTTTTTCTTTTTTCTTTTTAAATTAGGTGCTGCTACCTTGACTCTTCTTTGCTAAGCTTCTTCTTCCATCATTTCCCATTCTCTGTCTATATTGATTTTGTCTCCCAATGCTATCTCTTATCCTTCCTTCATCTTTCTGTCTTCTGCTTTCTATTGTCATTCTTACTTACCACCTTTTTTCATTAGCACACAACTTAAGGGTGTCAATTTCTATTCTATCTATTCCATTTTCTTCTTTTTTTATTATTGTTAAATTTTTCCTTTCAGCCCTTTCTTTACTCTTTCTCTCTCTCCTCATCATTCTGGCCTTTTAAATCATTATATATATATATATATATATATATATATATATATATAT
>JAKSZT010034045.1:1412751-1523097 GCA_026826555.1 Tolypeutes matacus | reverse complement strand
CCTTCTCCTTTCTCACATCTTTTGATTCCTCTGGCCCTAATCTTTTGCCTTCAAGGGAACATAGAAAGACGCAAGAAAATAAAATAAGAAGAACAGAGTGTCAAAGAGAAAACTTAACACACACACAGAACCACCTGCTAAATAAAACTCTAGAGCAGAGAGAGAAGCTCATCAACTGAATAAACCCAACAAGATTAAATGATGACTAGAGGGCAACAAAAATTTACGAACTTCATTGAGAAACAGGAAGACATGGACGAGTTCAATGAACAAACTAAAAACCAGGAAGAGATACAGAATATTGATGAACTAATTAAAGCTTTCCAAACAAATATAATGGTCCAACTTAATGAAGTGAAGGAAGAGATTAAGAATATTAAGAAGACACTGGGAAAAAAGACTAAAGAAACTGTAAACATACATAAAAAGATAAGGGATATGATGGTGATCAATGGCACAATCCAAGAAAACAATAAGATGCTGGAATCATATAACAGCAGATTTGAACAGGTAGAAGAAAGAATTAGTGATGTGGAAGACAATACATCTGAAATCAAAGAGATAATAAAACAGATAGATAAAAAGATAGAAAAAAATCCAGCAGGAACACAGGGATTTAACTGACATCACAAAATGCACAAACATACACATTATAGGCATCCCAGAAGAAGAAGAGAAGGGAAAGAGAGCAGAAGGAGTGCTGAAGGAAATAATGGCTGAAAACTTCCCAACCGTATTGAGAGAGATGTGTGTGCACTTCCAGGAAGCACAGCACACCCCAAACAGTATAAATCTCAACAGACAAACTCCAAGATATACTTGTCAAAATGCCCAATGATCAAGACAAAGAGAAAATGCTCAAGGCAGCAAGAGAAAAGAGAACAATCACATACAAGGGAAGCACAATAAGATTAAGTGTTGATTTCTCAGCTGAAACCATGAAGGCAAGAAGACAGTGGTATGACATAGTCAAAGTACTCAAAGAAAAAAACTACCAGCCACAAATAATCTGTCCAGCAAAACTGGCATTCAAAAATGATGGAGAGTTCAAAATATTCACAGATAAACAGAAATTAAGAGAGAATGTCAATAAGAAACCTTCACTTCAATAAATTCTAAAGGAAGTTCTACAAGTTGAAAAGAAAAAACAGGGGAGAGAGAGTTGGAGGAGATTGTAGGAACAATTACAAAGACAAAAAGAGAAGTAAAAAGAACATAAGACATGCATTAACCCAAAGAAAATATGGCTGAAATAAGAAATTTGTTGTGAGTAATAACACTGAATGTTAATGGATTGAACTCAACAGTCAAGAGACACAGATTGGCAGAATGGATAAGGAAATATGATCCATCTATATGCTGTCTACAAGAAACCCACCTTCGGCCCAGGGATTCAAGGAGGCTGAAAGTGAATGGCTGGAAAACAATTTTACAAGCAAACAATAAACAAAAAAGGGCAGGAGTAGCTAACCTGATGTCAGACAAAATAAACTTTAAATGCAAAAGTATTGTAAGAGACAAAGATGGACACTATATATTAATAAAAGGAGTAATCTCTCAAGGAGAGAGTACAATCACAAACATTTATGCACCTAATTGGGGTGCCTCAAAATACATGAGGCAAACTCAGGAAAAACTAAGTGGAGAAATAAATGCCTCTACAATTATAGTAGGGGAATTTAATACACCATTATCACCATTAGATATAACATATTGACAGAGAACCAATAGAGAAACAAATACTTTGAATAATACATTAGAGGACCGGGACATAATAGTCATATACAGAACACTACACACAAATACAGCAGGATTTAAATTCTTCTTGAGTGAACATGGATCATACTCCAAGACAGACCACATGCTAGGCCACAGAATAACTCTCAATGAATTCAGAAATATAGAGATTATACAAAGTAATTTCCTTGACCACAATGGAATGAAATTGAAAATCACTAAGGGCCAGAGAAAGAGGTTAGGCACAAAGATGTGGAAATTAAACAACACACTCTTAGACAAACAGTGGGTCAAAGAGGAAATCTCAAAAGAAATCAGTAACTACACTGAAACTAATGAAAATGACAACACAACATATCAAAACCTATGGGATACAGTGAAGGCTGTCCTGAGAGAGAAGTTTATAGGCATAAATACATATATTAAAAAAGGAGAAAGAGCTAAAATTAAAGACCTAACTGCACACTTGGAGGAACTGGAAAAACAACAACAAACTAAACCCAAAGGAAGTAGAAAGAAGGAAATAACAAAGTTTAGAACAGAACTAAATGAAATAGAGAATAAGAAAGCTCTAGAAAAAATAAACAAAACCAAAAGCTGGTTCTTCAAGAAGATCAATACAATGGACAAACCCTTAGCCAGACTAACAAAGAAAAAGAGAGAACAGATGCAAATACACAAAATAAGGAATGAGCAAGGGGATATCACTACTGACCCCACAGAAACTCACAAACAGCCTACATTGATTGAAGAAGAAATTGATAAACTCAACAGTCCAATTACAAGTAAAGAGGCAGGCTCAGTCATCAAAAACCTCACAACTAAGAAGAACCCAGGACCAGATGGCTTCACAGGTGAATTTTACCAAACATTCTGGAAAGAGCTAACACCTATTCTGCTTAAGCTCTTCCAAAAAATAGAAGAAGGAATTTTGCCTAACTCATTCTATGATGTCAGCATTACCCTAATACCAAAACCAAACAAAGATAGCAAAAGAAAGGAAAATTACAGACCAATTTCTCTAATGACTCTAGATGCTAAAATCATCAACAAAATACTTGCTAATCGCATTCAACAACATATCAAAAGGATTATACACCATGACTAAGAGGGTTTAATCCCAGCTAGGTAAGAATGGTTCAATATAAGAAAATCAATCAATGTGATACACCACATAAAAAGATTGAAAGAAAAAATCACATGATCATCTCTATAGATGTAGAAAAAGCATTTGACAAAACACAGTATTCTTTCCTGATAAAAACACTGCAAAAGATAGGAATAGAAGGAAACTTTCTGAATATGAATAAGATATATATTAAAAAACCCAAAGCTAACATCATCTTCAATGGTGAAATCAAAAAAGCCTTCCCTCTGAGATCGGGAACAAGACAAGGATGCCCACTATCACCACTCCTATTTAACATTGTCTTAGAAATACTTGCTCGACCACTGAGGCAAGAAAAAGATATAAAAGGCATCGAAATTTGAAAAGAAGTAAAAATTTCATTATTTGCAGATGACATGATCCTATACATAGAAAACCCTGAGAAATCTACAACAAAGCTTCTAGAACTTATAAAGGAGTTCAGGAATGTTGCAGGTGTAAGATCAATGCTAAAAAATCAGTAGCATTTCTGTACACCAATAAAGAGCAACCTAAGGAGGAAATCAAGAAAAAAATACCATTTACAATAGTAACTAAAAGAATCAAATACCTAGGAATAAATATAACTAAAGATGTAAAGGACTTATATACAGAAACCTACAGAACACTGTTAGAGGAAATCAAAGAAGACTTAAATAAATTGAAGAATATTCCCTGATCATGGTTAAGAAGACTAAACATCATGAAGATGTCTATCCTACCCAAACTAATCTACAGATTTATTGCAATCCCCCAAAAATAAAAACTGTATTTTTTAAGGAACTGGAAAAACTAACTACAAATATATTTGGAAATGTAAGCAGCCCCAAATTTCCAAAGACATATTGAGAAAGAAAAATGAAGTTTGAGGTTTCACTTACCTGACTTTAAAACATACAACAAAGCTACAGTGATCAAAAGTGCATGGTATTGGAACAAGCATAGACCTACTGACCAATGGAACCAAATTGAGAGTTCTGATATAGATCCTCACATACACAGTCATCTGATATTCAACAAGGCCACCAAGCCCACTCAGTTGGGAGATAATGGCCTCTTTAACAAGTGGTGCTTGGAAAACTGGATATCCATATCCAAATGAATTAAAGAGGAATACCATCTCACACCTTATACAAAAATCAACTCAAGATAGATCAAAGATCTAAATATAAGAGCAAAAACCATAAAGACCTTGGAAGATAATGTAAGGAAGCATCTACAGGACCTTGTAATAGGAAATGGTTTCATGAACTTCACACCAAAAGCATGAGCAGCAAAAGAAAAAAATAGATAAATGTGATCTCCTCAAAATTAAAAACATCTGCACCTCAAAGGACATTATTAAGAAAATAAAAAGGTATCTTTCCTAATGGGAGAAAATATTTGGCAACCATATATATGATAGGAGCCTAATGTTCTGCAAATATAAAGAATTCCTACATCTCGAAAATAAAAACACAATCAACCCATTAAAAAAAAATGGGCAAGTGACCTGAAAAGACACTTCTCCGAGGAAGAAATACAAATGGTTAAAAAGCACATGAAAAAATACTGGACATCGCTAGCTATTAGGGAAATGAAAATCAAAACTACAATGAGATACCATCTTACACCCATCAGAATCCAGCTATTAAAGAAACAGCAGACTATAAGTGTTGGAGAGGATGTGGAGGAATAGGAACTCTCATATACTGCTGGTGGGATTGTGGAATGGTCCAGCCAGTGTGGAGGACAGATTGGCAATTCCTCAGAAAACTAACAATAGATCTTCCGTATGATCCAGCGATTCCATTGCTGGGTATATACACAGAAGACTTGAAAGTAAAGACACGAACAGATATATACACACCAATGTTCATAGTGGCATTGTTCACAATTGCCAAATATTGGAATCAGCCTCGGTGCCCATCAACAGATGAATGGATAAACAAAATGTGATATATACTTACAATGGAATATTACTCACCTGTAAGAAGGAATAGGGCTAACACATGGAATAACATGGATGAATCTTGAAGACCTTATGTTGAGTGAAGCAAGCCAGACATTGAAGGATGAACAGTGTAAGACCTCACTTATTTGAATTGAGGAAAGTGAGCAGTCCCTGAGAACCATTTTCTGAAATATATGTTAACAAGGGAGAGAAAGAGAAGGGAAGGTTGTATGCCATCACCCATATGGACATAATCTATGGTAAAGTGATAGAGTATAGTTGCATGTTGAAGGATAGGACAGGTGGGTAGTGATATTACTGGGTTTGGTGGTGCTGGGTTGACAGGTGTGTAGATTAGGAAGGGCAGATTAGAATACCCAGGATACTGGGGGGAGAGATGGAAGAGGGACCAGGTGAACACAGGATTTGTGGTTATGAGGTTGAAAGTGCAGGAGTGGTAATGCTCTTATGGCAATATGACAAGGTAGTGTCACTGGTTTAGGGTGTAGGTTGGGGGGCATTCAGAAAGGGGTGCATCTGGAGTAGGCTTCTGTGGATTGTGTGAGTGTTCATCCTGTGATAATGTGTTGTGTCGGGGAGTGACACATCTTTCTCCCCATCTTTGGGAGGGCTGATTCACCCAGAAACAGACAGGTGGGCATCTCTTATGAGCAAGGTTGGATCCTAATAGGAGAGGACAGTGTGTCAAGACCTCTTGTTGCATGTAACTATGAATCTTGTCATCCAGTGAGTCCAGACAGGGGGTGTCATGTGCCCCAGGGCGATGGGGAGGGAGGAACAGAATAGATCATATTGGGGTTATTTAGTGGCCAAGGGAAATGTTTTCCATTACCTTACAGTGATGGACACAGGACATGGTAAATATCAAAAATTTTTAAAGTGTATCATCTAAACTTTAAACTATACTGTAAAGAATCGACAATGTTTAGTAGCTTTGTTTCACTATTTATATAACAGTTATAACAATGTTACCATCCACATACAAAAAGGTTTTAATATGGTGTGAGGAAAAGGGGAGGAGGTGGGGTTTATGAGAGTCTCTAGTATTCTGTGTTCAATTTTGCTGTGACCTAAAACTTCTTTGAAAATTAAATGAAGAGACACTGGGGAATGAGAGGGGGGAAGGTGGCACAGTACAGACTGGACACCCAATAATGCAGTGATAAACAGAAAAATGTTAAAAAAAAATTTCCCATTTTTTTAATATCCCAATCCTTTAATTTAATTTTATTTTTAGTGTTGTTTTTTTTTTAAGTTTCCATGTATTTTATCTCTTACATTTAAATTTATCATTATTATTTCATTTTCCTATTAATTGTATTTGGCTGTTATATGGCCCTCATCTTTAAGGAAGGTTTGGATCACAGAAGTGTTTCAACAGGGAGAGGAGAGGATCATTGGTTGGGGGTGTCTGGGATGGGGGTTTCATGGGTGGAAGTGCACCTGAATATACATAAAAGATATGTAGAATTGTTCAAATGATCAAGGGGTGGTTCATGGTCACATTGGGTGTTGAATCACTCAATAAATGAGAGAACAATGAATTCCCAGCCTGGAGAACTCTGCCACATTCTCCAAGGGAGCAGAAACAGACCCACAAGTGCAGGGGCAGTGTCTGGCAAAGGAGGATGATCCACTAATGGGTTCTTGTTATTGATAACTAGCCTTGTGAGTCTTTGCTCTTGTAATTGAAACTTAGCCCTCTGTTATGTGGTGCCTAAGGGTTGCCACCTGAAAGGCTCCTTGTTGCTCAAATGTGGCCTCTCTGTAAGCCACACTCACTATATGAATGCATTACCTTCCCCCCAGCATGGGACATGTCTCCTGGGGATGAGCCTCCCTGGCAATGAGGGATTAATACCAAGTTCCAAATGGCAATATGACTGGAAAAAGACCTTGAATATAGGGGAAAAAGTAAAGACAAATGAGTTCATATGGCTAAGAGACTTCAAAATGAGTTGGGAGTTCATCCCAGAGGTGATGCTTAAGCACACCTCAGTAGGATCTCATAGAACACCAAAGTGGATATCACCCCAAACAGAGGAGCTCCTGAAGGCTCTGGAGACATCCAGGTCCTATATAAGAGGGGATAGCTCTAGAGACTGATGCCTTATCAATGGCCTATACTTTGGAATCTGTGCTCCTAAGAGTGACAGAATTGGACTCAAATAAGTCCTCCCTGCACATCATCCATCAGTCCCTTCTATTCAAACCTATAGGTGGTGCTGGTGTTTGTAGGTGTGCTTACAGAAACTGGAGCCTTTGGCCTGCCCTTGTGCCAGGTGTGCCTGGAATCTCGGTGAGCTGCCACTCCTCCTCTACAGCTCAATGGACTCACCCAAGTCACCTGGTGAGGAGATGATGATGGACAATGGCCATTTGAGGGAAGGGAGAGTCTGCAGCTGCAGGTAAAATAATCCCATCCATCTTATCCATGGGATATAAGCCCCCTCTCACTTGGTATTTGAGTGGACATCACCATCCCAGACTCTTCAGTATTGGGGGAAGAGCTATGGACTAGGATGGAGTTACAGGTATTCTGTTGTAGACATAATATGATTCAAGCAATGGACGAAATTACATTGATGTGGAGTTAGTGGCCACTGGATGCTTTGGGGGCACGGAGAGGGAAAAGCAGTTGTAATACAGGCGATACTTTGGGACTTGGGAATTATCCTGAGTGACATTGCAATGACAGATATAGCCCGTTTTACATCAGCATATAACATGGAGAACTGTGTGGGAGAGAGTGGTCTACAAGTGAACTGTGGTCCATGCTTAGTGGCAAAGCACCAGGATGTGTATATCCATTGCAGGTGGTGTGTCACATTAATGAAAGATGTTTATGTGGGAGGTTGTGGGAGGTGTGGGAGGTGGGGAACATGGGAATCTCTGTAATTTTTGTGTAACATTTATGTATTCTAAGCATCATTTAAAATATTTTTTAAAAAAGTTCTATGTAGCCTTGAGTTCTCAGAGTTGCAAGAAAAAAGTTCTTAAAGTTAATATATTCCTGTGGTGTGAACCCATTGTAAGTAGGTAAGACCTTTCAATGAGGCCACTTCAGTTAAGGTGTAAGTATCCTCAATCAGGATGGGTCTTAATCCTGTTACTGGGGTTGAGAATGGAGAGAGATAAAGATAGAGAAGAGGGGGTGGATAGAGAAAGAGAACCATGGAAGAAGCTAAAAGCAGTGACACCCAGAAGAGGGGAGAGAGATCAGCAGATGCACCATTTGGCTTACCATGTGACAGAGCAGCCAAGGTTTGCCAGCAGCTAGACTTTGGGAGAAAGCATTACCATGATTATGCCTTTATTTGGACATTTTCCTGGCCTCAGATTGTAAGCTAATAAATTTCCACTGTTTAAGCCAACCCATTTCATGGTATCTGCTTTGAGAAGCCTAGAAAACTAAAGCAGATCTGATTCTCCATATAAAAATATCATATTATTAAAATTTGGTTCAGCAATTTTTAGAGAAATAAATTTCTGTGGATCCTGTGGGAAGCCAAGTTTCCTCCCTCAAACAGGTGATTTAGGTAGCTCTGAGTGATTACTAAATGCACTGTAGGAGAAGCTGACGCTTGGAGCTCCTTACTCTCCCACCATTTTGCCACTACTTCCCATATCTTTTAATTTTTGATAACCTATTTGTTGTGAAACAGAGCCTTGTACTTATTTTGATTTTCTTTTTAGCCATGAGACTGAGTGTCTTTGGGTTGTTGATCATTCTGTTTCCTTCCTGTGTGCTTCTTATGCATATCCCTCATCCATGTTGACCTGTTGCCCTTGATGCCTCTTCTGGCCATCTGTCCCAAGTTTTAGCTGGTGATTCACAACAGTGTTAGTACATTTGGTACATTAATTCTAGAATCAACATGAGCATTGTAAATATTTTGTCCCTCTGTGGCTTGTCTTTACATTTTGTTGGTGGCTTTCTTTTGTTTTCTCAGATACTGTTTTTTAGGAGGTGCCAGGGATTGAACACAGGACCTTTGTACATGCAAAGAGTTGCTCCCCTACAGATGCTTTTAATTTATAATGCATTTACATTTATCTTTGCTTGCATGGTTTGGTTCTGTGTGCCATATTCAATAAATCTTCCTCTAATGAGATTCCACAGGAACTTCCTGTATATTCTATTCTAAGTTACTTATAGTTTGGCTTCTCCATCCTGAGTCATTGCTGTTGCCTGAGTTTTTATCAGGGGTCCAGCAATGACCCTGATCTGTAGGTGTCCCAGAAATATCTCCTGCTCATGTCTAAGTTGGTGACCCTGGGGTCTGTCCTATGTACCCCAGTTGGAGAATGGAAGAAGGGGTGGCCCAGGATTAAACTTGCAGCATAGGTCCCATCCATGCTCTCACAGAAGCTGCAGACCAAGGTGCCATCCATCTACCATTTGGACCTGGTTGAAGGCCCTTAAGCAGCATGGTAGGAGGAGTTGCAAACCCATCCATCACCTACCCTCCAAACTCCAACAGCCCTGCCATTCCATTACCATGGAGCCTGATGACAGATGTTTTAAAGACATGCAGGAGCACCCTTCCCAGTGCTGAGTTGTGCTAACTCACTTAGCTCTCATGAAAATGTTCTGAGGTCTATGGTATTTATAGTTGAGGAAACTGAGTCACATACAGGGTAAATAATTTGCCAAAGGACACACAGTCAGGAGGTGGCAGGTCTAAGACTGGGTCCCTGGAATCTGGCTACTGAGCCTGTTGTACAACCAGGACAACTGCCACCCTTGGGTGAGCCCTTAGAGCACCCCACCTTTTTAGGGATCTTGCTATGGTGCTTCATAAGCCCTCCCCTCAGAGTCTCAGGGGACTCTCCTTCCCTTTCATCATGTGCTCATTTTATGCATTTGTCATACTCCTGCTCATGCCTTTTTATCACCTCCACTAGATCATTAGCACATCTCAAGGAGGCCTCTAAAATGTCTAGCACATGGTAAGGCTCAGTCCATATTGGTGGGTGGGTGGTGGGTGAAGAACTTGAGTTTTTCATGGCAAAAGCACCCACAGAACAGAGAATGAAGGAAACTCAACCCTTTTCCCAGAAGCAGTTTGGAGGCTGATTCTCTGAGCAGTATTCCCTGTCAGCCACCTCTGCATTCACAGTCCCAAGGCCTGCACCCTCCCTTCCCCAGGTAGCCACCTTACCCACCTTGTTAATAATCCCTCTGTCAAAATTGAGTACAGGGCCCAATCTGTCTCCAGTTCTGTCCATAGGATATCTGTGGCTCTCAGGGAGCACAGGGCTGGGTCACTTGTCATTCATCCTTTCAGAATAAAGATGTTCGCCTTTTTGGAAGGCTCTCTGGTGACAGTCTGAGGAATCTTCCCCTCCTTGCTCTTTCCTATGGTTGGAAGCCCTTGCTGTCAAGTATGCAACTAGAAGTGGTCTGGGAAGGGCACTGGTGCCCAGTGACCTCAGAAACACAACACTGTCCCATCCACTAGGCTTTGTGATTTGGACTGAAGGTGGCTTGTGCTACCTGGAGAAGCCCCAGGGTCAGGAGGGTTTTGTAATTTTGAATAATCCTAAAATTTAATTTAAAGGCATGTTGATGTTGAGTGTCATAAAACTACCTGCTGCTAAATACTGAGAAGGGGTCCATGGCTTTCACTTAACTGGCAAAGGGGCCTTTGGGATGAAAAAGGTAAAGAAATCTTGCTCTAGAGTATAGGTTACTAGGAGTTAGAATGTGGGAGGAGAAGGGGGAGCTGATGATGAATGTATATAGAATGCTTAATAAGGTGGATTATAAATATGGTGAAATGGATAGAGTTGATGGTAACACATTATAGTGAATATAATGGCATAGATAAGGAGGTTAATGACAATTGAAAGAAAGCTAGAGGGTAATCTAGGGACAGTATAACATAGTGTTTTTTTGTTTTTTTGTTTTTTTGTTTTTTTTTATTTTTTTCCCACCCGATATTAACCCCCCACACTTTTTTTTGGATGTTAGCATTGTTATAACTGTTATACAGATAGCAAAATATAGCAACTAAACATTGTCAATGATTTACAGTATAGTTTACAATTTAGATGATACAGTTTAATAATTTTGACGATATTTACCATGACCTGTGTCCATTACTGTAAGGTAATGAAAAACCTTCCCCATGACCACCAAACACCCCATTAGATCTCGACGGTTACCTTCCCCCCAGCCCCCCAGGGCCCATGATACCACCCTCTCCTGACCCATGGAATGTCAAGATTCACAGTTACATGCCCTGGGGATTTGAAACTGCCCTTCTTAATCCACACACACGCCAGTGCTGCACCACCAAACCCAGAAACACCACCACTCATCTGCCCCATCCCCCAACATGCAACCACACTCTATCCCTTTACCATAGATTATGTCCATATGGGAGATGGCTCAAAGCCTGCTCTTCTCTTACTCTCCTTTGTTAACCTATATTTCAGACAATGGTTCTCAGAGACTGCTCACTTTCCTCAGTTCAGATCAGTGAGGTCATATACTGTTCATCGTTCTGTGCCTGGCTTGCTACACTCAACATAACGTCTTCAAGATTCATCCACGTTATTCCATCTGTTAGCACTTTGTTCCTTCTTACAGCTGAGTAATATTCCATTGTATGTATGTACCTCATTTTGCTTATCCATTTGTCTGTTGATGGGCACCGGGGCTGATTCCAACTTTTGGCAATGGTGAACAATGACGTTATGAACATTGGTGTGCATATATCTGATTGTCTTTGCTTTCAGTTCTTCTGGGTATATACCCAGCAGTGGAATTGCTAGATCATACGGAAGATCTATTTTTAGTTTTCTGAGGAGCCACCAAACTGTCCTCTACAGTGTCTTGACCATACTGCAGTCCCACCAGCAGTGGATGAGGGATCCTATTCCTCCACATCCTCTCCAACATTTAGTGTCTCCTGTTTTTTTAATAGCTGCCAATCTGATGGGTGTAAGATGGTATCTCATTGTAGTTTTGATTTGCAATTCCCTGATAGCAAGCGATGTTGAGTATTTTTTCATGTGCTTTTTAGCCATTTGTATTTCTTCCTTGGAGAAGTGTCTTTTTAGGTCACTTGCCCATTTTTTAAATGGGTTGTTTGTCCTTTTATTTTCAAGGTGTAGGATTTCTTTATATATGCAGGATATTAGGCTCCTATCAGATATATGGTTGCCGAATATTTTTTCCCATTGGGTAGGCTGCCTTTTTATTTTCTTAATAATATCCTTGGAGGTGCAGAAGTTTTTAATTTTGAGGAGATCCCATTTATCTATTTTTTCTCTTGCTGCTCGTTCTTTGGCTGTGAAGTTCATTGAACCATTTCCTATTACAAGTTCCTATAGATGGTTCCCTACATTATCTTCCAAGGCCTTTATGGT
Source organism: Tolypeutes matacus (assembly GCA_026826555.1). NCBI lineage: Eukaryota > Metazoa > Chordata > Mammalia > Cingulata > Chlamyphoridae > Tolypeutes > Tolypeutes matacus. The sequence goes on along the minus strand of JAKSZT010034045.1, from coordinate 1,510,879 downwards.
TTTGGCTCTTATATATAGATCTTTGATCCATCTTGAGTTGATTTTTGTATAAGGTGTGAGATGGTATTCTTCTCTCATTCTTTTGGATATGGATATCCAGTTCTCAAGGCACCACTTTTTAAAGAGGCCATTCTCTCCCAACTGAGTGGGATTCATGGCCTTGTCAAATATCAGATGACTGTATATGCGAGGATCTATATCAGAACTCTCATTTCAGTTCCATTGGTCATAGGTCTATCATTGTGCCAATACCACGCAGTTTTGATTACTGTAGCTTTGTAGTATTTTTTAAAGTCATGTAGTATGATACCTCCAACTTCATTTTTCTTTTTCAATATATCTTTGGCAATTCAGGTCCTCTTGCCTCTCCAAATATATTTTGTGGTTAGTTTCTCCAGTTCCTTAAAAAATATAGTGTTGACTTTTATTGGGTTTGCATTAAATCTGTAGATTAGTTTGGGTAGGATAGACATCTTGATGATGTTTAGTCTTCCTATCCGTGAACGGGGAATATATTTCCATTTATTTAAATCTTTGATTTCCTTTAACAGTGTTGTGTAGTTTTTGTATATAAGTCCTTTACATCTTTAGTTAAATTTATTCCTAGTATTTTGATTCTTTTATTTACTATTGTAAATGGTATTTTTTTCCTAATTTCCTCCCCAGTTTGCTGGTTATTGGTGTACAGAAATGCTACTGAGATAGAGGGGCCAAGATGGCGTTAGTGTAGGACGGCGCACACTGCAAGCTCCCAGAGAAAGGCAGATTGTGGACGGGGTCCTGCCTGGGGGTCTGTGCTGTGCACGCGTGGTGTGAGAAGCTTGGGACATCTATCTGCACGGATCTGCAGCGTGGACCAAACAGTGGAGATTCATGTGTTTTGAGGCTGCCAGTGGAGATGTGGCTGAGCCCCGTGGTTAGGGAAAAAAGAAATTTAAATAAAACGGCCATTTGGAGCCGCGGGTGGGGCGAAAATGTTTTATTTTCTGGGGATCTGGCTGCCTGGCGCCCCTTGGACCTTGTGTGAACAGAGCAAACGAGCTAATCAGCACCTGGTGAACTGGAGGGGGGATTTTGGTCGGGAAATGCAGCTGATTTCCCTAGCCACCCAGGGATAAGACCCGGGCCACTGGGGAGCAAGGAGGAAGGGACACTTCCCAAAAAAGGGAGGGTTCTGTTGGAAGACAGGGAAGGGTATTTTATATTTTTAGACATCGATCTGGCTGCCTGCACCAGCCCATAGCTTTGGGGAGCAGATAAGCTGACCTGAAGCAGCATTAGTCTGAGAGCAGACGCTAATCTGCACTCAAGCTGATTTACTGAACATCCCGGTGACGCTCGAGCTGGGCGCCAGAAGGAGCGGAATCTGCCGTCTTTAGCACTCCTCACTGACTAACAACAGAGCTACAGCTAACCTGGGGAGTCTGGAAAGTGGGACGTGCTTGATTAATTTCCACGGGTCCAGCTAGGGTACCTTCCATAAGGGGGTTGGTCTAGAAGAGGAATTATTTTGGGTCCTGCATTTGGCTAAAAAAATAAAAATTAAAAAAAAAAAGTGAGGTCACCTCAACAAATGAAAAATAAATTCTTTTTAATTTAATTTAATAGCTAAAAGCTACTTCAGGACCTGCATATTAAACCCTGTGGGGAAATTCATTGATAAACACAAGTAGGCAGGAACGATCCCCGTGGACTTTAGGGGAATCATTGGCCCCCCTTAGCTCTGTTTGACTGCTTGCCTGTGTGGATCTTTGGTTTCCCTCTGTTACTTTCTGGTCCATTACTATTATTTCCTTTTTCCTCCCCCCTTCCTTTTTCCTTCTATTTTTTTTTAAATAGGTACTACCAGCTTGTAGCTTCTTTATTGGGCTTCTTATTCTGTAATTTCCCACTCGCTGTATATATTGATTCTGTCTTTCAAACTATCGCTTATCCTTCCTGCATCTTTCTGCCTTCTGTTTTCTGTTGTGGCTCTTTGAGACAACATTTTTTAATAGGCCCACAACTTAAGGTTGTCAATTTCTATCCCATCTATTTTGTTTCCTTCTTCTTTTTTCTTTTTTTTTTTATTAGTATTAACTTTTTCCTTTCAGACCTTTCTTTACTATTTCACTCCCTCCTAATAATTCTAGCCTTCTAAATCACTATATATATATTCCTCCATTTGTTTTCCCAGTCCATTGTAGGAACTCCATATTTTTTCCTAGTACTCTACACTGCCTACACAAGTTAAATATTCATCTCATTAAGTCTCATTTTGCCCCTCTTCTAACTTTTATCAATATTTCTATTATCCTGCTGCCTTCCTTACATCTTTTGATTCCTCTGGCCCTAACCTTTTGCCTTCAAGTGTACATAGAAAGAAGCAAGGAAATAAAATAAGAAGAAAACCTGCCAAAGAGAAAACTTAATTCACACGCAGAACCAACAGGTAAATAAAATTCTAGAGCATAGAGAAAAGCTAAACAACTGAACAAACCCATCAAGATAATATGATGACCAGAGGGGCAACAGAAAAATACAAATGACTCTGAGAAATTGGAAAACATGGACCAGTCCAATGCACAAAATAAAAACCAGGAAGCACTGTAGTACATCGAACAACTAATCAAAGCTATCCAAACAAATATCATGGACCAACTTAAAGAACTGAAGGAAGAGATTAAGGATATAAAGAAGACACTGGGAGAACATACTGAAGAAATAGCTAACACACCTAAAAAGGTAATGGATATGATGGTGAACAAAGACACAAGTCAAGAAATGAAAAAGACGCTGGACTCACATGGCAGCAGAATTGAACAGGCAGAGGAAAGAATTAGTGATATGGAAGACAATACAGTTTAAATCAAAGATATTGTAGAGAAGATAGACAAAAAGATAGAAATAATCCAGTTTGGTCTCAGGGAATTAACCGATAATGCAAGATGCACAAACATAAGCATTATGGGCATCCCAGAAGGAGAAGAGAAGGGGAAGGGAACAGAAGGAGTGTCGAAGGAAGTTATAGCTAAAAACTTCCCAACTCTATTGAGAGAGATGGATGTGCAGATCCAGGAAGCACAGCACACCCCAAATAGTATAAATTCCAACAGGCCAATTCCAAGACATATATTTGTCAAATTGTCCAATGCTCAAGACAAAGAGAAAATACTCAAGGCAGCAAGGGAAAAGAGAACCATCACATACAAGGGAAGTACAATAAGATTAAGTGCTGATTTCTCAGCTGAAACCATGAAGGCAAGAAGACAGTGGTATGACATAGTCAAAACATTAAAGAAAAAAACTTCCAGCCACGAATTCTCTATCCAGCAAAATTGGCATTCAAAAATGATGGAGAGTTCAAAATATTCACAGATAAACAGCAATTAATAGAGTATGTCAAGAAGAAACCAGCACTTCAAGAAATACTAAAGGAATCTCTACAAGTTGAAAGGAAAAAACAAAGGAGAGAGAGTTGGAGAAGAGTTTAAAAACAACTGAAAAGTCAAAAAGAGAAACAAAACAACATATGACAAACATTAACCTAAAGAAAAATGACTGAATTAAGAAATTCGTTACGAGTAATAACACTGAATGTTAATGGATTAAATACACCAATCAAAAGACACAGATTGGCAGAATAGATAAGAATATATGATCCATCTACATGATGTCTACAAGAAACCCACCTTCGGCCCAGGGATTCAAGGACACTGAAAGTGAATGGCTGGAAAACCATTTTACAAGTTAACAATAGCCAAAAAAGGGCAGGAGTAGCTATTCTAATATTAGACAATATAGACTTTAAATGCAAAAGTATTGTAAGAGACAAAGATGGACAGTACATATTAATAAAAGGAGTAAACTCTCAAGAAGAGAGAACAATCATCAACATTTACGCACCTAATCGAGGTGCCTCAAAATACGTGTAGCAAACTCTGGAAAAAATAAGAGGAGAAATAAATTCCTCTACAATTATAGCAGGGGATTTCAACACACAACTATCATCATTAGATAGAATATCTAGGCAGAGAATCAATCAAGAAACTAAGGCACTCAACAATACATTAGAAGATTTGGACTTAATAGACATATATAGAACACTACACCCCAATACAGCGGGATTTATGTTCTTCTCCAGTGCACATGGAACATACTCCAAAATAGACCACATGCTAGGCCACAAAACAACACTCAATGAATTCAGAAAGATTGAGATAATACAAAGTAATTACTCTGACCACAACAGAATGAAGTTGGAACACAATAAGGGCCAGAGAAACAGGTTAGGCACAAGGATATGGAAGTTAAACAACACACTCTTAGACAAACAGTGGGTCAAAGAGGAAATTTCAAAAGAAATCAGTAACTACCTTGAAACTAATGAAAACGACAACACAACATATCAAAACTTATGGGATGCAGAGAAAGCCGTCCTGAGAGGGAAGTTCATAGCCATAAATTCATGTATTAAAAAAGAAAAAAGAGCTAAAATTGAAGACCTAACTGGACACTTGGAGGAATTGGAAAAACAACAACAAACTAAACCTAAAGGAAGTAGAAAGCAGGAAATAACCAAGATTAGAGCAGAACTAAATGAAATAGAGAATAAGAAAGCACTGGAAACAATAAACAAAACCAAAGCTGGTTCTTCGAGAATATCAACAAAATTGACAAACCCTTAGCCAGATTAACAAAGGAAAAGAGAGAACAGATGCAAATACATAAAATAAGGAATGAGCAAGGTGATATCACTACTGACCCCACAGAAATAAACAGTATCATAAGAGGATACTTTGAAAAATTATATGCCAACAAGAATGACAATTTAGAGGAAATGGACAAGTTTCTAGAAACCCACAAACAGCCGACATTGATGAAAGAAGAAATAGATGAACTCAATAGCCCAATTACAGGTAAAGAGATAGTCTCAGTCATTAAAAACCTCCCAACGAAGAAGAGTCCAGGACCTGATGGATTCACAGCTGAATTCTACCAAACATTCCGGAAAGAGGTAACACCAATTCTACTTAAGCTCTTCCAAAAAATAGAAGCAGAAGTAATATTACCTAACTCATTCTATGATGCCAACATTACCCTAATACCAAAACCAAATAAAGATACCACAAGAAAGGAAAATTACAGACCAATTTCTCTAATGAACCTAGATGCTAAAATCCTTAATAAAATACTTGCTAATCTCATTCAACAACATATCAAAAGGATTATACACCATGACCAAGTGCGTTTCATCCCAGGTATGCAAGGATGGTCCGATATAAGAAAATCAATCAATGTAATATACCACATAAACAAACTGAAAGAAAAAAATCACATGATCATCTCTATAGATGCAGAAAAAGCATTCGACAAAATACAGCACTCTTTTCTCATAGAAACACTACAAAAGATAGGAATAGATGGAAACTTTCTGAAAATGATAAAGGGTATATATGAAAAACCCAAAGCTAACATCATTTTCAATGGTGAAATCCTAAAAGCCTTCCCTCTGAGATCAGGAACAAGACAAGGATGCCCACTATCACCACTCCTATTTAACATTGTCTTATAAGTACTTGCACGAGCACTGAGACAAGAAAAGGACATAAAAGGCATCCAGGTTGGAAGAGAAGAAGTAAAAATTTCATTATTTGCAGATTACATGGTCCTATACATAGAAAGACCTGAGAAATCGACAACAAGGCTTCTAGAACTTATAAAGGAGTTCAGTAATGTTGCAGGCTATAAGATCAATGCTCAAAAATCAGTAGAATTTCTGTACACCAATAACCAGCAAACTGAGGAGGAAATCAGGAAAAAAATACCATTTACAATAGTAAATAAAAGAATCAAATATGTAGGAATAAATTTAACTAAAGATGTAAAGGACTTATATACAAAAACTACACAACACTGTTAAAGGAAATCAAAGAAGATTTAAATAAATGGAAAAATATTCCCTGTTCATGGATGGGAAGACTGAACATCATCAAGATGTCTATCCTACCCAAACTAATCTACAGATTTAATGCAATCCCAATATAAGTAAACACTATATTTTTTAAGGACATGGAAAAACTAACCTCAAAATATATTTGGAGAGGCAAGAGGCCCCGAATTGCCAAAGATATATTGAAAAACAAAAATGAAGTTGGGGGTATCACATTACCTGACTTTTAAACATACTACAAAGCTACAGTGATTAAAACTGTGTGGTATTGGCACAAGGATAGACCTACTGACCAATGGAACCGGATTGAGAGTTCTGATATATATCCTTGCATATACAGTCATCTGATATTTGACATGTCCACAAAGCCCACTCAGTTGGGAGAGAGTGGCCTCTTTAACAAGTGGTGCTTGGGGAACTCGATATCTATATCCAAAAGAATGAGAGAATACCATCTCACACCTTATACAAAAATCAACTCAAGATGGATCAAAGATCTAAATATAAGAGCTAAAAACCATAAAAACCTTGGAAGATAATGTAGGGAAGTATCTACAGGACCTTGTAATAGGAAATGGTTTCATGAACTTCACAGCCAAAGCCTGAGCAGCAAGAGAAAAAATTGATAAATGGGATCTCCTCAAAATTAAAAACTTCTGCACCTCTAAGGATGTTATTAAGAAAATAGAAAGCAGCCTACCCAATGGGAAAAAATATTCGGTAACCATATATCTGATAGGAGCCTAATATCCTGCATATATAAAGAAATCCTACACATTGAAAATAAAAGGAGAAACAACCCATTTAAAAAATGGACAAGTGACCCGAAAAGACACTTCTCCAAGGAAGAAATACAAATGGCTAAAATGCACATGAAGAAATGCTCAACATCACTTGCTATCAGGGAAATGTAAATCAAAACTACAATGAGATAACATCTTACACCCAGCTGAATGGCAGCTATTAAAAAAACAGGAGACACTAAATGTTGGAGAGGATGTGGAGGAATAGGAACACTCATCCACTGCTGGTGGGACTGCGGTATGGTCCAGCCACTGTGGAGGACAGTTTGTCGGTTCCTCAGAAAACTAGCAATAGATCTTACGTATGATCCAGCAATTCCACTGCTGGGTATATACCCAGAATAACAAAAATACAAAAATACAAGGAGATATATGCACAGCAATGTTCATAGCGGCATTGTTCACCATTGCCAAAAGTTGGAATCAGCCCCGGTGCCCATCAACAGACGAATGGATAAGCAAAATGTGGTACATACATACAATGGAATATTACTCAGCTGTAAGAAGGAACAAAGTGCTAACACATGGAATAACATGGATGAATCTTGAAGACCATATGTTGAGTGAAGTAAGCCAGGCACTGAAGGATGAACAGTATATGACCTCACTGATCTGAAATGAGGAAAGTGAGCAGTCTCTGAGAACCATTGTCTGAAAGATAGGTTAACAAAGGAGAGTAAGAGAGGAGCAGGCTTTGAGCTATCACCCATATGGACATAATCTATGGTAAAGGAATAGAGTGTGGTTGCATGTGGGGGATGGGACAGATTAGTGGTGGTGTTCCTGGGTTTGGTGGTGCAGCACTGGGAGGGGGTGGATTAGGAAGGGCTGGTTCAAATTCCCAGGGCATGTAACTGTGAATCTTGACATTCCATGGTTTGGGAGAGGGGGGTATCACTGGCCCTGGTGGGCTGGGGAGAAGGGAACCGTCAAGATCTAATGGGTTTTTTGGTGGTCATGGGGAAGGTTCTTCATTACCTTACAGTAATGGACACAGGACAAGGTAAATATCATCAAAATTATTAAACTGTATCATCTAAATTGTAAACTATACTGTAAATCACTGACAATGTTTAGTTGCTATAGTTTGCTATCTACATAACAGTTATAACAATGCTAACAACCAAAAAAAAAGAGGGGGGAGTTAATATGTGGTGTGGAAGGGGGGTGGTTTGGTATCTGGGAGTCTTCAGGACTCCATGTGTGACTTTGCTGTGACCTAAAATTTCTTTGAAAATTAAATGAAAAATTTGGAGACAATGGGGATTGAGAGGAAGAAGGTATCATGACAGACCAGACATCCGATAACACAATGATAAAGGGAAGGAAAAAAAAAAAGGAAAGAAAAAAGAAAGGAAAAAAAATGAATAAATATATTTATAGATATATATACATAATTTTTAAAGGCATTTCCTTTGCTTTTTATTTCGTTTTGTTCTTTGTTTGATTATTTGTTTTTTTTTCCTTCTCTCTTTTTCCCCCCCCTGAGTTTCCTTATGTTTTTCTCTTGCATGTAAGCTTATCACACTTGTTTCTTATTCCTAGTAAGTGTATTTGATTATTTTATGGACTAAATGTTCATGGAGGATTTGGATCATAGAAGGGTTTCAATGGGTATTGCAGGGAATTATTGGGGGGGTGTCTGGGGGGGGTTTCATGGGGATTGGTTCATCCAAATATACATGAAAGATATACAAAATCATTCAAAGGATCGGGGGATGGGGCATGGTCATGATGGGTGGATAATCACACAATAAATTAGGGAATCTGAATTCCTAGCCTGGAGAGCTCTGCCACAGTCTCCAAGGGAGCAGCAATAGTCCTCTGAGTGTAGGGACAGTGCCTGTCAAAATAGGATGACCCACTGATGTGTTTTTTTTTATTGATGATTACCCTTGTAGGTCTTTGCTCTTGTAACTGATACTTAGCCTGCAGTTGTGGGATGCCTAAGGGTTGCCACCTGAGAGCCTCCTTGTTGCTCAAATGTGGCCTCTCTCTAAGCCAAACTCAGCATATGATTGCATTACCTTCCCCCCAACGTGGGACATGACTCCCGGGGTGAGCCTCCCTGGCAACGAGGGATTAATATCAAGTGCCAACTGGCAAAACAACTGGAAATAGACCTTGAATAAAAGGGGGAAATGGTAAAGACAAATGAGTTCAAGTGGCTAAGAGACTTCAAAGAGAGTCGGGAGGTCATCCCAGAGGTAACTCTTACGCACACCTCAGTAGGAGCTCATAGAACATCTAAGTGCTTATCACCCCACACAGAGGGGTTCCTGAGAGCTCCGGAGACACCCTGGTCCTATATAAGGGGGGATAGCCCCAGAGACTGATGCCTTATCAGTAAGTTATATTTTGGAATCTGTGCTCCTGAGAGTGACAGAATTAGACTCAAATAAGTCCTCCCTGCACATGGTTCACCAGTCCCTTCTATTCAAACCTATATGTGATGCTGGAGTTTTTAGGTATACTTCCAGAGACTGGAGCCTCCCGCCTACCTATGTGCCAGGTGTGCATGAAATCTAGGTGGAGCTGCAACTCCTACCCTACAGCTCAATGGACTCATCCAAGTCACCTGGTGAGGAGACAACGATGGGCAATGGCCATCCCAGGGAATGGAGAGGGCCTGCATCTGCAGGCAGGATCATCCCACCCACCATATCCATGGGATATAAGCCCTCTCTCACTTGGAGTTGGAGTGGACATCACCATCCCAATCCCCTCAGGATTGGGGAAAAACTATGGACTAGAGTGGAGTTGATGGTATTCTCTTGTTCATATTTGGTGATTCTAGCAATACAAGAATTTATAACAATGAGGTGGAGCCAGTGGCCACTTGACACTTTTGGGGTAGGGAGGGGATGAGCAGTTGAAATACAGGGGCTTCTTTGTGATTTGGAGGTTGTCCTGAGTACTGTTGTGGCAACGGATGAACGCCATTTTAAATCAGCACATATCACTCAGAACTGAGTGGTTGAGAGTGTGGTCTACAGTGTGAACTGTGGTCTATGGTTGGTGGCAAGGCTCCAGGATGTGTAAGTTCATTGAGGGTGGTGGGCCGCATTTGTGGGAGATGTTTGTGTGGTATGTGGTGGGAGGTGTGGGAGGTGGGTAACAAGAGAATCCCAGTGGGTTCCGTGTAATATTTTGGGTAATCTAAGCACCTCTTAAAAAATATGTGTGTGTGTGTATATATATATATATATATATATAACAATATTGTAAACAAATACACATATATGCATATATTTTTATATATCATTTTGCAAATATTTGTATGCATTGTGAGATTTTCGATTTTTACCCACAATAAAAATAAATTAAAAAAAAATGTTACTGATTTTTGAGCATTGATCTTATAGCCTGTAACATTACTGAACTCCTTTATAAGTTCTAGAAGCCTTGTTGTAGATTTCTCAGGGCTTTCTATGTATAGGATCATTTCATCTGCAAATAATGAATTTTTTACTTCTTCTTTTCCAACCTGAATGCCTTTTATGTCCTTTTCTTCTCTCTGTACTCGTGCAAGTACTTCTAAGACAATGTTAAATAGGAGTGGTGTTAGTGGGCATCCTTGACTTTTTCCCGATCTCAGAGGGAAGGCTTTTAGGAATTCACCGTTGAAAATGATGTTAGCTTTGGGGTTTTCATATATACCCTTTATCATTTTCAGAAAGTTTCCATCTATTCCTATCTTTTGTAGAGTTTTTATGAGGAAAGAGTGCTGTATTTTGTCGAATGCTTTTTCTGCATCTATAGAGATGATCATGTGATTTTTTTCTTTCAGTCTGTTTATGGAGTGTTTTACATTGATTGATTTTCTTATATTGAACCATCCTTGCATACCAGGGATGAAATCCACTTAGTCATGGTGTATAATCCTTTTGATATGATGTTGAATGCGATTAGCAAGTATTTTCTTAAGGATTTTAGCATCTAGGTTCATTAGAGAAATTGGTCTGTAATTTTTTTCTTGTGGTATCTTTATTTGGTTTTGGTATTACGGTAATGTTGGCATCATAGAATGAGTTAGGTAGTATTCCTTCTACTTCTATTTTTTGGAAGAGCTTAAGTAGAATTGGTGTTAGCTCTTTCCAGAATGTTTGGTAGAATTCAGCTGTGAAGCCATCTGGTCCTGGACTCTTCTTAGTTGGGAGGTTTTTAATGACTGAATTTATCTCTTTACTTGTAATTGGACTGTTGAGTTCATCTATTTCTTCTTTCATCAATGTCGGCTGTTTTTCGGTTTCTAGAAACTTGTCCAATTCCTCTAAATTGTCATTCTTGTTGGCATATAATTTTTCAAAGTATCCTCTTATGATACTCTTTATTTCTGTGGGGTCAATAGTGATATCACCTTGCTCATTCCTTATTTTATGTATTTTCATCTGTTTTCTGTTTTTCTTTTTTGTCTGGCTAAGGTTTTGTCAATTTTGCTGATATACTCGAAGGACCAGCTTTTGGTTTTGTTTATTGTTTCCAGTGCTTTCTTATTCTCGATTTCATTTTGTTCTGCTCTAATCTTTGTTATTTCCTTCTTTCTACTTCCTTTAGGTTTAGTTTGTTGTTTTTCCAATTCCTCCAAGTGTGCAGTTAGATCTTCAATTTTAGCTCTTTCTTCTTTTTTTTTTTTAATATATGTATTTTTGGCTATGAACTTCCCTCTCAGGACTGCTTTCTCTACATCCCATAGGATTTGAAATATTGTGTTGTTTTCATTAGTTTCAAGGTAGTTACTGATTTCTTTTGAGATTTCCTCTTTTATCCACTGTCTAAGAGTGTGTTGTTTAACTTCCAAATCCTTGTGCCTAACCTGTTTCTCTGGCCCTTAGTGATTTCCAACTTCATTCCATTGTGGCCAGAGAAATTACTTTGTATAATCTCAATCTTTCTGAATTCATTGAGTGATGTTCTGTGGCCTAGCATGTCGTCTATTTTGGAGTATGTTCCATGTGCACTCGAAAAGAATGTAAATCCTGCTGTGTTTGGGTGTCTGTATATGTCTATTATGTCCAGGTCTTCTAATGTAATGTTGAGTGCCTTAGTTTCTTTGTTGATTCTCTGTCCAGATGTTCTGTCTAATGATGATAGTGGTGTGTTGAAGACCCCTGCTATAATTGTAGAGGTATTTATTTCTCTTCTTAGTTTTTCCAGAGTTTACTGCACATATTTTGAGGCACCTTGATTAGGTGTGTAAATGTTGACGATTGTTCTCTCTTCTTGAGAGATTACTCCTTTTACTAATATGTAGTGTCCATCTTTGTCTCTTACAATAGTTTTGCACTTAAAGTCTATTTTGTCTGATATTAGAATAGCTACTCCTGCCCTTTTTTGGCTATTGTTAGCTTGTAAAATGTTTTTCCAGCCATTCACTTTCAGCCTCCTTGAATCCCTGGGTTGAAGGTGGGTTTCTTGTAGACAGCATATAGATGGATCATATTTTCTTATCCATTCTGCCAATCTGTATCTCTTGGGATTGGTGAATTTAATCCATTAACATTCAGTGTTATTACTAGGAACAAATTTCTTACTTCAGCCATTTTTTCTTTGGGTTAATGTGTGTCATATGTGTTTTATTACTCTTTTGGTCTTTTCAGCTGTTTTTAAACTATCCTCCAACTCTCTCTCCCTTGTTTTTTCCTTTCAACTTGTAGAGATTCCTTTAGTATTTCTTGAAGTGCTGGTTTCTTCTTGACATACTCTCTTAATTGCTGTTTTTCTGTGAATATTTTGAACTCACCATCATTTTTGAATGCCAATTTTGCTGGGTAGAGAATTCGCGGCTGGAAGTTTTTTTCTTTTACTGTTTTGACTATGTCATACCACTGTCTTCTTGCCTCCATGGTTTCAGCTGTGAAATCAGCACTTAATCTTATTGTGTTTCCCTTGTATGTGATGGTTTTCTATTCTCTTGCTGCCTTGAGTATTTTCTCTTTGTCTTGAGCCTTGGACAATTTGACAAGTATATGTCTTGGAGTTGGCCTGTTGGGATTTATACTATTTGGGGTGTGCTGTGCTTCCTGGATCTGCACATCCATCTCTCTCAATAGGGTTGGGAAGTTTTCAGCCATTATTTCCTTCAAGACTCCTTCTGTTCCCTTTCCTTTCTCTTCTCCTTCTGGGATGCCCATAATGCATATGTTTGTGCATTTTGTATTATCGGTTAATTCCCTGAGTCCATGCTGGATTTTTTCTTCTTTTTTGTCTATCTGTTCTACAATCTCTTTGATTTCTGCTGTATTGTCTTCTGTATCACTATTCTTTCCTCTGCCTGTTCAAATCTGCTGCCATATGAGTCCAGAGTCTTTTTCATTTCTTGGCTTGTGCCATTGTTCACCATCATATCCATTACCTTTTTAGGCGTGTTTGCTATTTCTTTAGTATGTTCTTCCAGTGTCTTCTTTATATCCTTAATCTCTTCCTTCAGTTATTTAAGTTGGTCCATGATATTTGTTTGGATAGCTTTGATTAATTCTTCGATATTCTGCATTGCTTCCTGGTTTTTATTTTGTGCATTGGACTGGTCCATGTTTTCCAGTTTCTCAGAGTCATTTGTATTTTTTTGTTGCCCTCTGGTCATCATATTATCTTGATGGGTTTGTTCATTTGATTAGCTTTTCTCTATGCTCTAGTATTTTATTTAGCTGTTGGTTCTGTGTGTGTTAGGTTTTCTCTTTGGCAGGTTTTCTTCTTATTTTATTTCCTTGCTTCTTTCTATGTTCCCGTTCCGTCCACGCCATTGATCCACGCAGATAGATGTCCCAAGCTTCTCACTCCACGCGTGCACAGCACAGACCCCTGGGCAGGACCCCATCCAACATCCACCTTGCTCTGGGAGCTTGCAGTGTATGCCCTCCTACACTAACGCCATCTTCCTCTAACATAGTGTTTTTGGTAGTGGATGATGATTGTGGTTAATAGTAGAAACCCGAGAATGTCCCTCTATTACAAAGTGTTCAGAATATCACAATGAAATACTAGCAAGCCAAATCCAGTACCATAAAAAAATTCTACATGATCAAAGGGAATTTATACCATGAATACAAAATTCATTTAATATCACAATTGATGATGAAAGCCTAGATGCCCTCCCTCTAAGACCAGAAACAAGGTAAGATTGTTCACTCTTGCCACTTTACAATAGCATCAAAAATTTAAAAATCATAATTAGGAATCAATTTAACAAAAGATGTGCAAAATTTATTCGCTACAATCTATGAAACATTGTTTAAAGTAGTTAATGAATATTTTATTAAATGGAAACCCATTCTACATTCATGAATCAGAAGGATTAATGTTAAAACAGCAATACTTACAAACTGGTTTATAGATTCAATGCAAAATATCAATGGTTGCCAGGGTATATGCACGAGGATTAATAGATGGATCAAATGTTAAGGCAGTAAAAACTATTCTGTAATGTACTATATGGTGGAAACATTACATTATGCATTTGTCAAAAGCCATAAAACTGTGCAACAGAAATAATGAAACTATGCACTTAATATAAACTATGGTCTTTAGTTAATACAATGCCTCCATATTGGTTCATATTTTTAATAAATACACTGCACTGATGCAGGAAGTTAATCATAGTGTATAATAGTGTAACTATATGTGGGAGGAGAGTGGGTATATGGGAATTCTCTGTACCTTTTGCTCAATTTTTTCTCTACATCAAAAACTGCTATAAAGGATAAAACCTATTAATTGAAAAGAAACTCCACACACTTACCCTATTACCACACTACCCACTCATCACTCCCAGACCTAAACAACAACCAATCTACTTTAATTTCACTTAAAAGGTTTATTACAATGTAAATTCAGGTATGCAATAGGTATTCTGAGTCAATAAGTCTGGTAAGGGCAGAGATATTTACATTTTTAATAGACAACCAGGTTATGCTAATGTTACAGTCTATTTGAGTAGCACCAGTATAAAACATATGTAGGTCAGATGATTCTTAATTCTTTTGCCTGTAGATTTCCCTGTACTGAATGTATTTATGAATGAACTCATGTTAGATTCAGTGTTATGTGACTGGCTTCTTTCACTTATAATGTTTTCAAAGTCCATCCATGTTGAATCATCTACATGTTGAATCATCAGTACATCATTCCTTTTCATGGGCTGATAAATATTAGTGTATGGCTATATCACATTTTGCTTATCCATTCATCAGTTGGTGGGCATTTGGTTTGTTAGCACAGCTGGCTATCACAAATAATACTTCTACACAGATTTGTGTGAAAATATTTTTGTATGAACATGTGTTTTCATTACTCTGGGCATATACCTACAAGTGGAATTGCAAGGTCACCAGATAACCCTATTTTTCATCTTTAGAAGACATTTCTGACTGTTTTACAAAAGCAGCTAGCTTTGAAAGGAAATGGCATTCTTCAGGGGGAGAAAGTGGGAATGAGCAAGGCAGGTCAGGGTGGAAGGAGGCTCATGTAGGGGAGAAAGTACCATGTGTAATTCCCCAATCCTGTAGTTCAATTTTCTAGGGTGGCCTTTTAACATCGAAGCTATATTTTTACTTTCTCCATAGTTTTGCCTTTTTCAGAATGTCAAGTGGTTGCAATCATACAGTATGTTAGCCTAGTCATTGATTAATTTCACTTAGCAATATGCATTTTTGTCCTACATGTCTTTTTGTGCCTAGATAACATATACATTTTTATTGCTGAATAATGCAATCCTTATCATTACCCTAACTGATTTCTTTGTAGAAATTGTCAAGCTAGTTTTAGAAATCATATGGAATTGCAAGGGACCCAAAAATCTTGAAAAGAACAAAATAGATGGACTCATACTTCTTGACTTCAAAGCTTAGAACAAAGCAATGGTTCAAGATCCTGTTTCTCCACATCTGCACCAGCATTTGGTGTTGTCAGTGATTTTTGTTTTAGCCAGTCGAATACATGTTAATTGCATCTAGGGTTTCTTCATGAGGTGAAGAAAATGTACTAAAATAGACTGTGGTGATGATTGAATATATGTGTGAATATAATAAAAATCATTGAATTGTGCCCTTTAGGTAGATTTATGATACGTGACTTTTATATTAATATAGTTGTTGAAAATAGCAATAGTACAATTATTTAAAATGTGCTATCATTAATTGTAACAAATTTTCCACACCAATGCAAGGTGTTGGTGGTGGGGTGGTGTATGGGATCCCTGTGTTTTATTCATGATTATTCTGTAAACCCACAACTTCTCTAATAAAGAACAAAAAACTAATTCACCTGGCAGCCCACACTAAACACTTTAACAGGTTCCAATGTATTAGAATGTATTTTATTATATATTGCCACAAAAAAACCCCAGAACAATATGCTTCTAAGATAGATATTTTATTTTTTAAAAAGGAAAAGAAGTGCTGGGGATGATGTGGAGAAACTGGAGCCATCATATGTTGCAGGTGGAAATGTAAAAGGATGAAGCCACTGTGGTAAACAATTAAATCATTCCTCTAAATTTAAATTTAAAATTACCATGTGACCCAGAAATTCAACTCCTAGATAAATACTTCAATGAATTGAAAAGTTATTTAAATAAATACATGTTCATGAATGTTTATGTCAGCAAAATTCACAGCAACCCAAAGGTGGGAACAACCCCACTGCCTGATAATGGATAAATTGTATAAGCCAAAGGTGGCATTTCATACAATGGGATATTTTAAAGACATAAAAAGCCATGCAGTACAGATACATGATACATTTGGAATGTGCTTGAAAATGTTATATTAAGTGAAAGAAGCCTGGCACAAAAGGTCACATATTGTATATTTCCATTTATATTAAATGAGCCAAAGAGGTTATTCACAGATAAAATGAAGCTCATTAGTGGTTGTCAGGGTCTGGGGGAAGGGACTGGGACTGAAACCTTAATGGTACAGGGTTACTTTTGGTATAATGAAAATATTTTGGAGTTAGATAGAAATAATTGTTGCAAACATTGTGAATGTACTAAATGACACTGAAATCTCCATACTGTAAAATATACAATTATATGTTTTGTGAATTTTACTTCAATAAAAATTTCAAAAAACAATTCCTTTCAGATAAATGTACTTATCCTTGACCAAGTTAAGATTTTCATAAATCAATGCTATTTATTAATGATGTTTATTTTATTGAGAAATTGCATTTTGATAAATTTAAGTAAATTTTTGGTAGACAAAATATCATGTTCAGTTATGTGGAAATGGCATTCTGGAAAACTGTGCAGATACTATTCAACATTTTATAGAATCAAATTATAATAGGGACTACCTCAGTTAAAAAAATAATTTAAAATTATTATTATATAAATATATAAATTATATTGTATAAATAAAAATTATATTTTATTTATATAAAATAATTTTAAAATAATATTTTTTTGAAAATAATATTTATTTTACTTTTTAAAAGAAATTTAGGTTACATAAATGTTACATAAAAATTATAGGGATTCCCATATGCCACACCTCCCAAAAACTCCCACATAAATATCCTCCATTACTGTGGCACTTCACCTGCAATAGATATTCACTTCTTGGTGTTTTGCCACTAAGCATGTACAATATTTCACATTGTAGACCGCACTCTCTCCCACACAGTTCTGCTGGTTATATGGTGATATAAAACGGCCTATATTTGTCATTGCAATGTCACTCAAGATAATACCCAAGTCCTGAAAAAGCCTCTGTATTACAACTGTTTTTCCCTCTCACTGCCCCCAAAGGATCCAGTGGCCACTAGCTCCACATTAATGTTGTAATTTCTTCCGCTGCATGAATCACAATATGTCTATAACAGAATACCAGTAAGTCTAGTCCATAGGTCTTCCCCTAATCCTGAGGAGTTTGGGATGGTGATGTCCACTCCACCTTCAAGTGAGAGGCAGCTTATATCCAATGGATAAGATGGATGGCATTATTCTGCCAGCTGCTTCAGACTCTCTCCATTCCCTGCGATGGGTGTTGCCCATCAACATCTTCCCACCAGGTGTCCTGAGTGAGTCCATTGAGCTGTAGAGTAGGAGTTGCAGCTTCACCAAGATTCTGGGCCCAGCTGGCACATGGAGAGTCCAAAGAATCTGGTCTCTGGAAGTATACCTACAAACTCCAGCACCACATATGGGTTTGAATAGAAGGCACAGATGGACCACGTGCAGGGAAGACATATTTGTGTCCAACTCTGTCACTCTCAGGAGCATAGATTCTAAAGTAGGGCCCAGTGGTAAGGCATCAAACTCTGGGGCTATCTGCCCTGATATAGGACCTTGGTGTCTCCAGAGCCCTCAGGAGCTACTCTGTTTGAGGTGAGATCCTCATTGGGAGCCTATGAAGTCCTACTGAGATATCCATAAACGTTACCTCTGGGATGACCTCCTGACTCATTTTGAAGTCTCTTAGCCATATGAACTCATTTGTCTTTACCTTTTCCCCCTTTTATTCAAGGTCTTTTTCCAGTCATATTGCCCTTTGGCACTTGTTAGTAATCCCATATTGCCAAGGAGGCTCATCCCCAGGGGTCTTGCCTCACTCTGGGAGGAAGGTAATGCATTCATATGCTGAGTGTGGCTTACAGAGAGGCCACATTTGAGCAACAAGGAAGCTCTCAGGAGGCAATCCTTAGGCATCTCCATAACAATAGGCTGAGTTTCACTTTCAAGAGCAAAGACTCATAAGGCTAGTCATCAATAACAAGAGCCCATCAGTGGATCATCCCTCTTTGCCAAACACTGCCCCTGCACTTGGGTGACTGTTGCTGCTCCCTTAGAGAATATAGCAGATCTCTCTAGGATGGGAATTCTGTATTCTCTCATTTATTGAGTGATTCTCCACACACTGTGACCATGCCCCGTGAGCATTTGAACAATTTTATTTAACTTTAATATATGTTCAGGAGAACTTCCTCCCATGCACCCCTATCCCTGACACCCCCACCAATGATCCTCTCCAACCCCAGTTGTAACCCTTCTGTGATCCAAAGCTTCTTCAAAGATGAAGCCAATATAATAGCCAAATACCATTAATAGGAAAATGAAATAATAATGATATTTAAATGTAAGAGAAAATGCATGAAAACTTTTTAAAAAATCTAAAATTAAAGGATTGAGTTATTCAAAAATTAGAAAAAAAATTTAAAAATTATATTATTATTTGACAGTTTGACCTTTATCGCTGCAATATCTGGTGTCCAATTTGTACTGTGGCACCTTCTCCCTCTCACTCCCCAGTGTCTCACTATTTTTCATTTAATTTTCAAAGAAGTTTTAGGTCACAGCAAAGTCACACACAGAATACAAGACACTCTCATATACCCAACCTTCTCCCACCTTTCCTCATCCCATATTAAAACCTTTTTGTATGTGAATGGCAACATTGTTATAACTGATATACAGAGAGTGAAACATAGTTACTAAACATTGTCAATGGTTTCCAGTATGGTTTACATTTTAGATCATACACTTTTAGAAATTTTGATGATATTTGCCATATCCTCTGTCCATCAATGTAATGTAATGGAAAACACTTCCACTGACCACTAAACACCCCCTGTTAGATTTATTCTCTTCCTCCCTCCCCATCCCCATGACTCCCTGGCTTGACTCATTGGATGACAAAATTCACATATACATGCAACACGACGTCTTGACACACTAGTTTGTCCTCCACTATTAGGTACCACCCTTGCTCTTAAGAGATGCCAACCTGTCTATTTCTGAGCAAATCGGTCCTCCCAAAGATGGGAGTCCATCTCTTTCTCTCTCATTGTGTGGGTCTCCACCCACTGATACAACATATTATGACAAGATGAACACTCACACACTCCCTAGAAGCCTGCTCCAGATGGACCCTCTTGGGAATGCCCCCCAAATCAACATCCTAAACAGTGACATTTCCTTGTCATACTGCCATAAGAGCATTCCCACCTCTGTACTTTCAACCTTATACCCACAAATCCCTAGTGTTCATCTGGTCCCTCTCCCATTTCTCCCTCCAGTATCTTGGATATTCTAACCCACCCTTCCTAATCTACCCACATGTCAACCCGCACCACCAAACCCAACAATAATATCACTACACACCTGTGCTATCCCTTCAATATGCAACCACACTCTATCACTTTACCATAGATTACTTTCTTATGGGTGATGGCTCACAACTTTCTCTTCTCCTTCTCATTCTTCTAAACCTATCTTTTAGACAATAGTTCTCAGAGACTGCTCAATTTCCTTAATTCATATCAGTGAGGTCATGTACTGTTCATCCTTCAATACCTGTTTTGTTTCACTCAACAAAAGGTCTTCAAGATTCATTCATGTTATCCCGTGTGTTAGCACTTTATTCCTTCTTATCCATTCATCTGTTGGGCACCCGTGTTGATTCCAACTTTTGTCAATAGTGAACAATGCTACTATGATCATTGATGTGCATATATCTGTTCGTGTCTTTGCTTTCAATTCTTCAGGGCATATATCCGGCAGTGGAATCACTGGGTCATATGGAAGATCTATAGTTAGGTTTTGAGGAAACACCAAACTGTCCTCCACAGTGGCTGGACCATTCCACAATCCCACCAGGAGTGGATGAGGGCTCTGATTCCTCCACATCCTTTCCCACAGTTATACTCTGCTGTTTTTTTAAATAGCTGCCATTCTAATGGGTGTAAGATGGTTTCTCCTTGTAGTTTTGATTTGCATTTCTCTAATAGCTAGAGATGTTGAGCATTTTTTCATGTGCTTTTTAGCCATTTGTATTTCTTCCTTGGAGAAGTGTCTTTTCAGGTTACTTGCTCATTTTTAAGAGGATTGTTAGTCTTTTTATTTTTGAGGTGTAGGATTTATTTATGTATGCAGGATATTAGGCTCCTATGAGATATAAGGTTGCCGAACATTTTCTCCCATTGGGTAGGCTGTCTTTTTCTTTCTTGGTAATGTCCTTTGAGGTGCAAAAGTTTTTAACTTTGAGGAGATCCCATTTATCTATTTTTTTCTTTTGCTTCTTGTGCTTTGGGTGTGAAGTTCATGAAACCATTTCCTATTACAAGGCCCTGTAGATGCTTCCCTACATTATCTTCCAAGGTCTTTATTGTCTTGGCTCTTATATTTAGATCTTTGATCCATCTTGAGTTGATTTTCATATAAAGTGTGAGATGGTGTTCCTTTCTCATTCTTTTGGATATGGATATCCAGTTCTCCATGCACCACTTGTTGAAGAGTCCATTCTCTCCCAACTGAGTGGGCTTGGTGAACGTACTGAATGTAATATGACTCCATATGCAAGGATTTATATCAGAACTCTCAATTCAGTTCCATTGGTCAATATGTCTACCTTTGTGCCAATACCATTTAGTTTTGGCCAATGCAGCTTTGTAGTATGCTTTAAAGTCAGGTAGTGTGATACCTCCAACTTCATTTTTCTTTTTCAATATGTCTTTGATGATTTGGTGCCTCTTACCCTTCCAAATAAATTTTGTAGTTTGTTTTTCCAGTTCCTTAAAAAATACAGTGCTGACTTTTATTGGCATTGCATTAAATCTGTAGATTAGTTTAAGTAGGATAGATGTCTTGATTATGTTTAGTCATCCTATCCATGAATAGGGAATATTCTTCTATATATTTAATTCTTCTTTAATTTCCTTTAACAGTGTTGTGTAGTTTTCTGTATTAAGTCCTTTACATGTTTAGTGAAATTTATACTAAGTGTTTGACTCTTTTAGTTACTATTGTAAATGGTATTTTTTTTCATGATTTCCTCCTCAGATGGCTAGTTATTGGTGTACAGAAAATGCTACTGATTTTTGAGCATTGATCTTATAGCCTGTGACATTATTGAACTCCTTTATAAGTTCTAGATGCTTTGTTGTAGATTTCTCATGGCTTTCTACATATAGGATCATGTTGTCTGCAAATAATCAAATTTTTACTCTTCTTTTCCACTTTGGATGGCTTTTATATCTTTTTCTTTCCTCAGTGCTCAAGCAAGTACTTCTAAGACAATTTAAATGGGAGTTGTGGTAGTGAGCATTCTTGTTTGTTCTTGATCTCAGAGGGAAGGCTGTTAGAATTTCACCACTTAAGATGATGTTAGCTTTGTGTTTTTCGCATATACCCTATAACATGTTCAGGAATTTTCCTTCTATTCTTTTCTTTTGCAGTGTTTTTATCAGTAAAGAGTGCTGTGTTTTGTCAAATGATTTTCTACATCTATAGAGATGATCATGTGATTTTTTTCTTCAACCTGTTAATGTGGTGTATTACATTGATTGATTTTCTTATGTGGAACCATCCTTGCATACCCAGGATGAAACCCACTTGGTCATGGAGTATAAATCTTTTGATATGTTGTTGAATGCAATTAGCAAGTATTTTGTTTAGGATTTTGGCATCTAGGTTCATCAGAGAAATGAAAAGAAAAAAAGAGAAAAGTTGAGCAATATCACAGGGATTTGAGTGTCAGCATGAAGCACACAATCATATGTGTCATGGGTAACCCAGAAAGAGAAGGGAAAATGAGCAGAAAGAACATTTAAGGAAATAATTACTAAAATTCCCCAACTCTTATGAAAGGTATAAATATACATGCCTAGGAAGCATAAGATACTCCAAACAAAATAAGTCCTAATAGGCCTACTCAGAAACATATACTAATAAAATGTCAATTGCAAAAGATATCATACAAGGATCTTCAGTAAGAATAAGTGCTGATTTCCCATCAGAATCAATGCAGGCAAGAAAGTAGTAGTATTGTATATTTAAGGTACTGAAAGAGAAAAACTACCAGCCAAAAATTCTTTATCTGGCAAAAATGTGTTTTGAAAATGAAGGAGAGTTTAAATATCACAGAAAAAAAAAACTGGGATAGTTAGTCAACAAAAGACATGCCCAATAAGAATTACTAAAGGAACTTCTTCAGGTTGAAAAGAAATGATAGCAGAGAGTGGCTTTGAATAGTGTGAATAAATGAACATCTCCAATAAGGGTAATATTATAGTTTGCTAAGGGCTGCCAATGTTAAAATACTAGAAATGGGTTGCCTTTTATAATGGGAATTTATTAGGGTAAAGTCTTACAATTATGAGGCTGTGAAAATTACCAAATCAACAAACCATCAGAGATGTAGTCTTACCAAATACAGTTGCTGGCAGATCCTGTATGGGTAGACAAACTGGCAGCTGATCTCTGCCAAGGTCCCTGACTTCCACTCTAGGTTCTTCTCCCCAAGCTCAGCTTTGAGCAACCAAGCATAGAGCTCATCTCTCCTCCTGGGCTATGTCTCTCCAGCTTCAAGCTTGTCCACTGAGTTCAGCCTCCAGCCTCTCTGTGAGGCTTTCAGGGCATCTCCTTCTGCAGCTGTAGGTAATCCTGGCAGCATGAGATGGCATCTCTCTTTCTGTACACTCTTTTATATAATACTATAGTAAAAGGATTATCACCCACCCCAAGTCTTGAAATCTAATCAAAGGTCTTTAAATGAAGTGATCTAATCAAAAGGTCACTTAACTGAATCTAACCAAAAGGTCTTACATACATAGACTTAAATGTACAAGAATGGGTAGTTTAAGAACATGATCTTCTGGGGTCAACAAAAGACTCAAACCAGCACAGACCACCATCTGAACCTCCAACATACATTTTCTTTCTATATGCAAAATACATTCATTTTATCACAATATTTCAAAAAGTCTGAATTTCAGAAGCAATGCCAAGTACAAAATCTCATAAAAATCAGTGTTAGGCCTGTGGTCTGTCTTGGGGCAAAGTTTCCCTCCAGTTGCAGACTATGAAAGAAAACAAGCTCTCTGCTTCCAATATACAAAGGACAGAGAGTCACAGGATATATGTTCCCATTGCCATAGGGAGAAAATGAAAGGAAAACAGGTGTCATGGATACCAAACAGGACTGAAAATGTGCAGGACATACTCCATTAGGTTTTATTTTCTGAAAGTCATCTATAGAATGATGGTTTCTTCTTATCCTCAGAGCCTCATGGAGGCCCACCTTCACTAAAGACTTGCACAGTGACCAATAACTCACTTCCACCCTCGTCAAAGATCTAAGTGATGACCAAGTTCTAGGACTCAAACTCCAAAAACACTGAGGTGATAGCCACATCTTGCCAATCTCTGGAACATGCGCTCAACTCTTTCAGAAGGGTGGGGTTGCCACCTAACTCTCTCCAGCACCAGGGAATATACTCCACCTTCTGTAAAGCCTGGGGTGGTAGAATTCTCCCTGAACAATTGTACAGAAGGCACATCTTCTTCAAATGCTTGAGGCAAACCTACCCTTTTCAGACACATGCATGGGGTTCCCTTCTTGGCCTGAGAAGATGTCTTAATTCCAGAACCCAGCTTTCACAGTTTTGGTCCTTGAAGAAGTTTATCCTTCAATATCTCCCTTTTCTGTCTGTTTTAGTCCATGCTGACATGATTTCTATCATACAAATTTTGCAAAAATCTTGTCAGTTTTGCATGCAGTTCACAGGGCTCCCAACCATCAAAATAATATGAATTTCCTCAAATCCTTTCTGGATAACTGTATTTCCAATTCTGACTTGCAAGGAAATTGCTACTTGGTTCCATGACCAGTTAATTCCTCACATAGGGCATTATTCTTAGGAGACTCATTTCCCAGATGCTCAGAATTTCCTGAACCATCCATATCTGTTTCTTTGTGCCCACGAGTTCTGTTCTCAGCTTATACCTTTCCTCTCACATTTTGCTTTAAGCTGCAAAGAGAGGCCAGGCTGCATTTTCTACATTTAGTTTAGAAATCTTATCAGCTAAATGTCCAAGCTCATCACTTTCAAATTCTGCCTTCCATCTATCACATTCTCTACAACTGTTAAATAATGATCACCTTTCCTCCAGTTTCCAATAATACATTCATCAATAACTAGCAGAGAACTATATGGAATATATGGAAGCCAATTAACATACTATTAATCAGTGGATCAAAGGAGAAATTACAAGGGAAATCAGAAAACATCTCGAGACAAATGAAAAAAAAACCCAAAATATCAAAACTTATGGGAAGCAGTGAAAGTAGTGCTGAGATGGAAATTTATAACTGTAGACATTCACATTAAAAAATAAGACAGATTTCCAATCAGAGACCAACCTCAAAAATAGAAAATGAAAAAAGAAGAGAAAACTAAACCTAAAAACAAGCATAAGGAAAAAAAAATAAAGACTGGACCAGAAATCAATGAAATTGAAAATTTACAAAAATAGGGAGCAAAACCAAAACCACATGTTGGTTCTTTGAAAAGATTAATAAAATGACAAACTCTTATATAAACTGACAGAGAAAAAAGAGAGTAGATGCAAGTAAATAAAACCAGAAATGAGACGGGGAACATTGCTAAGGACCACACTAAAATAAAAAAGGATCGTAAGAGGATAATATGAACAACAGTAAGTCAACAAATTAGACACTTTAGACAAAAGTGGGAAAGTTCTAGAAACAAACAAACAAACAATCCAATTGATTCTAGAGGATATAAATACTTTCAACAGAACAATTACAAAAAAGAGATCGATTCAGTCATCAAAAACCTCCCAACAAAGAAAAGTCCAGTACCAGATGACCTCACAGGAAATTCTGCCAATAATTCTAAGAATTAATGCCAACCCTGCTCACACTCTTCAAAAAAAAAAAATTAAACAGAGAGGAACACTACCTAATTCATTTTAAGAGGCCAACATCAAAACACCAAAACCAGATAAAAATACTATAAGAAAGGTAATTTATAGACTACTTTCTCTTTTGAATATAGATATAAAAATCCTTATCAAAATACTTGCAAATAGAATCCAACAGCACATTTAAAGAACTATACATCATGATAAAGTGGGTTCTATCCCAGGTTTGCAAGTACGGTTCCATAGAATAAAATAAAATAATGTGATATACCACATCAACAATATAAAGGGATTAAAGCACATGATCATCTCAATTGATGCAGAAAAGGCATTTGAGAAAAATCCAGCATCTTAGCTTGATAATAACACTTAGAAAAATAGAAATAGAAAGAAATTTACTTAACATGATAAATGACATATATAAAAACCCACAGCATACATCATAGTCAATCATAAAAATCAGATAGCTTTCCCTCTAAGATCTGGAACAAACAAATATGTCCACTGCCACCACTGTTATTCAACATGGTACTGGAAAAGTTTTAGCCAGCGCAGTTAGCCAAGGGAAAAAAAAAAGGTACCCAAGCTCCAAATTGGAAAGGAAGAAGAGAAACTTTTACTATTTGCAGATTATATGATCAGAAAATCCTGAAAAATCCACAAACAAGCTACTAGAGCTAATAAATGAATTGAACAAAGTGGTGGATTGTAAAAATGTTTTTTCATGTAAGTAACAAATATTCCACAGTAATTCATGATTTTAATAATAGAGCAGTATATGGGGAAAAATACACCCCAATGTGAAGTATCAGCTACAGTTAATATTCTCTCATCAATTTTAACAAACCTACTACACTAATGCAAAGTGTTAAGAATAGGGAGTGTGACAGCTTGAATTAGGTGAATACAGAGAAGATTATGTTCTTGAACAAATCCATTTCTGTGGGTGTAAGCCTTTTGATTGCATTAGATCCTATTAAGGGACATTTTGATTAGATCACTTTCAATTAGATCACTTTAGGGATTTTGATTGGACAATGTCAATGAACTATGACAGAGGTTTGGTCTCTGCCCTCTTGCTGGTTCTTATATAATCCAAGAACACACAGAGAGAAAGAAGATCCACAGAGAAAGGAAACTCTGCTATATCCACCCTGCCTTGTGAAAGAGACAGAACTCCAGGTTTGTCTTCAGCTTCAGAAAGACAAAGAAGTCCCAAAAGGCTCATGGGCATGAGGCCGAGGGAGAGATGCCTGATCACACACAGCTGAGTTTGAAGAGAAATTAGAGAAACAGGAAGACCTGCTATCTTGCCTTGTCATATGGCAGTATTCCAAGATGTGCCAGTGCACAATCTTCCATAAGAAACAATTACTGGTGAACCATGTGTGGCAAGGCTCCAGGATGTGTAAGTTCACTGAGGGTGGTGGGCCACACTTGTGGGAGATGTTTGTGTGGGATGTGGTGGGAGGTGTGGGAGGTGGGCAACATGGGAATCCCAATGGGTTCCATGTAATATTTTGGGTAATCTAAGCATCTCTTAAAATATATGTATATGTATATATATATATATATATATAACATTTTTGTAAGCAAATACACATATATGCATATATATTTATATATCATTTTGCAAATGTTTGTATGTATTGTGAGAATTTTGATTTTTACCCAAAATAAAAATAAATAAATAAAGAAAGAAAATTATTGAAAAAAAAAAAGAAAAAAGAAACAATTACTATAAGCATGGCTATCTACAAAAGAAGTACTCACCCAATCTGGTGCCACAAAGGAGAAACACGTCTCTCAGCAAGGTGATTTATTTTGAGGGCACAAGCAAGGAACTGGGGGAATTTTCCCCAAACCAGTTCAAAGTGAGAATGAGAGTTAAGGTTTTTATAGGCAAATAAAAAGGGCCTAGGGGTCAAGGAGCGTATGTGCAATTAATCAGCCCTGCATTCACTCAAGCACATCAAATATTTTTTCTGTTTTCAGTGGCTAATTAACCAGAGTTTAGGTATTGTGTGGGTGCCTATGTGCAAGGAATTTATGACTCCTTCCCCAGCCAACTGCTCAAGGATATCAAGCTTTTTTGTCTCAGGAAAGTTACAGATTTCCTGGGACTAAGGTACTCATGACACCATTCTTTCTGGTTTTGCTTTGAGATGCTGTCTTATTCCTGTAAGCAGAACTGAGAAGGTCTGATTAATGTCCTTCAGGGAACTAAGTAGATAGAGTAAACCTCTAAGATTAGATTAATAGAAAATCGCTCAATTAGTTTTGGGGAAGGGTATTAGAAGAGCCAGAGCTGCTTAACAGAAGAAATGTTAAGTATTTTTTCCTAGCTCTTAAAAGCATCTTTGGTGGTGCATTGATTAGGACACTCCATGGCCTTGGAACTGTAAGCTTTGACCTCAAATAAAATCCCTTTATAAAAACTTACATATTTCTGGTATACTACACTGGTAGGCTTTTGCAAACTAGAACAGGCAGTATATGGGAATGCTGTATTTTTAAGTGATTTCTCTGTAAACTTGTAACTTCTTCATTTAAAAATTTAGAAAACTGTAATGCAATACTGCTCTTCATCATGTAGGATGGCTAAATTAAAAGACAGATTATATGCAAGAGATGTTTAGGATGTGGAGAATTCGGAACACGTATACACTGCTGCTAGGAATGTAAAATGATGTGCACAAATTGGAAAACAGTCTGGCTGTTCCTCTAATGATTAAATATAAAATAATCATATGATCCAGAAATTACAGTACTAAGTATAAACACAAGAAAAGTGTGGGTATATATTATATAGATCCCCCAAAAAGCTTGACTACAATTGTTTATATTAACATTACTCATAATAGCCAAAAATTTGAAACAAAACAAATGTTCCTCAATAGATGAATTAAAGAAAAACTGTGGTATAAAAAGAATTTAAATCATGGACTTGAAAATATATATATACACAGCAATATTCACAGAAGTATTCACATTTGCTAAAAGATGGAAGCAACTCAAGTTGCTTTATCTATTCATTTTATCAATGAATAGATAAAATGTGGCATATACATAGAATATTATTCAGTATTAAAAAAGAATCAAGTTCTGATTCATACAACAAGGATGATCCATGAAGACATTATGTTCAGTGAAATAAGCCAGAAATAAAAGGACAAATATTGTATTATGTCACTGATATGAAATAATTAGCATAAACCAAGCTCATCAAGTTAGAATCTAGACTATAGCATACCAGGAGCTGGGGTGGGGATAGGGAATGTACAGATTTTCTATTGAGTTTGATTGTAAAGTTTTAATAATAGATGATACTGAGGGTAGCACAACATTGTGAATATAATTAATAGCACTGAATTATGTATATGACCATGGCAAAATAGGCAATTTTAGATCATATTTATTTTATGAGATGAAACTTAAAAGAAAAAACATAGGACTGTACAACACAATGAAACCTATTGTAAATTATCAACTATAGTTAATAGTACAATTATAAAAATTTCTTTCATGAATTATAACAAAAATACCTGATTGACACTAGGTGTTAGTAATAGGGTGGCTTACTGGAATTCTGTGTTTTATATATTTTATGTATAATATTTCAGTTAACATATAATTTTTCCAAAACAGTTAATAAAAAACTTTAGTAGAGCAACACAATGGAATATTATTCAGCCCATAAAAATGAATATACTCCAAGTACATGGGCAGTGCTTAGTGTAGGAGGATAGACCATTACACTAGGCCCTTGATACTGATTGTTGTACCTATTAACTTTTTCTTGTAAAACTGAAATTTAGCCTAATATTATATATTGCCTAAGAATTACCTCCAAAAAGCCTCCTTGTTGCTCAGACTTGCCCTCTTTCTAAGCCAAACTCAGCAATTTACCTTCCCTGACTCCCCAGCATGAGTCATGTCTCCCAGTGATGAGCCTCCCTGGTACCAATGGATTATTACCAAGCACCAACTAGTGACACATTTGGAAAAAGACTTTGACCAAATGAGGGACATATTAAATACAAATTAGTTTTTTTTTTTTTTGTTTTTTTTTTTTTTTAAAGATTTTATTTTTTTTATTTATTCATTTATCCCCCCCTTGCTGCTTGTGCTCGCTGGGTCAGCTAACCACGCTGTGCAAGCGGGCTTGCCTTCACCAGGAGGCCCCGGGAACCGAACCCGGGGCCTCCCATATGGTAAACGGGAGCCCTACTGATTGAGCCACAGCCGCTTCCCCAAATTAGTTTTTATGGTTAAGATATTTCAAAGTGAAATCAAAGTGAGTCAGAAGGTTATTAGATTATGTTCAGCAGGATCTCACTGACTGCCATAGTAAACAGTACTATGTTTACTGGGCAGTCAACCCAGCAGGGCTGCTGAGGGCTTTAGAGACATATAGACACTATAGGCAGGGCAGACATTCTCAGGAATTTGGCACCTTTTTCAATGGGCCTTATTTTGGAATAAATGCTCTGCAGTGTAACAGAGTTAGACTTCTTTATAATTTACCTACACATGGCTTTTCTGCCCCTTTTATTTGAACCTATAATTAACATTATACTTGTTAAATATATCCCAGAGACTTAAATCTTCAGTCCTTCCATATGCTGTTTGAGCCCTGAGTCTCAAAAGAGGTGCAACACCTACACAACAGTTCACTGTGCTCACCCAGGACAACTAAAAAAAGGATGATGATGGAAAACTCCCACCCCCCAAAAACTGTATCTACAACTGCAAGCAAGACAGTTCCATCCATCTGTCCCCTGGGATCTAAGCCCCCTCTCAATCAGAAACAGAGTGGACATCACCATCCCCAAATCCTCAAGATTGAGGAATGAACAAATGTAAGGGGGAATGCAAGTATAGACTAAAGTAGACTTATGATTATTCTAGCAATGGAAGAACTTGTATTACTGACATAAAGGCAGTGGCCACCAGAGATTCTTAGGGGATGGAGAGGGAAAAATAGGTGTAACATGGGAGCATTTACACTGGAAATATCATGAATGACATTGCAATGATAGATAGAGGTCATTATACATTTTGTCAAAACCTGTAAAATTGTGGGGGAGCAAAATATAAACTACAATGTAAAATATAGTCCATGGTT
The DNA here is from genome assembly GCA_026826555.1 of Tolypeutes matacus. NCBI lineage: Eukaryota > Metazoa > Chordata > Mammalia > Cingulata > Chlamyphoridae > Tolypeutes > Tolypeutes matacus. The sequence goes on along the minus strand of JAKSZT010034045.1, from coordinate 1,480,355 downwards.
AGTAGCAATGTTTCAACATGAGTTCATCAAATGTAACAAAGATACCACAATAATGGAAGATTTTAATGTGGGAAAGTGTGGGAGGGGGAGGGATTGGGGTATATGGGACTCCCTTATATTTTTGATGTAACATTTATGTAATCTAAAACTTCTTTAAAAATTAAAAGATTAAGCAAGAAAAAAAAAAAGAATGAAGGAAGTGCTGACATATGTTTCAACTTGGATAAGCCATAAAAACTTTAGCTGAGAACAGAAAAGAAGATGTATTTTAAGATTCAATTAATATGATAGAGCAGCATAGGAAAATCTACAGAGACAAAGTGGATTAGTGGTTCCATAGGATTATAAGGAAGTGAGAAGAGAGGGGATGATAGGAAAGAGTAAGGTGTTTTTTAATCAAGATAAAAATATTGTAAAATAGATTATAGTAAATGTTGCATATAACCCTGAATATAAGCACTGAATTCTAAATTTAAAAGGGTGAACTTTATGGTATTGAATCTGTCTTAGTAAATCTGTATAAAAACCTGTGTGAGTATATGTCTGATTTTTATTCCATAAAATGCCTAAATCATGACCACAAAAGAATGAGCTGAACATTTTGTATGGATCAAAATGTACTTTCTAGGGAAACAGATGTGGCTCAGGAGGTTCGGCATCCGTCTACCATATGGAGAGACCCGGGTTCGATCCCCAGTACCTCCCAGTAAAAAAATAAATAAAAAAAAAATAAAAATGTACTTTCTACTCCTAGAAAGACAATGCTAGGATAGTAAGAACACAATCCCAGACTGATACAAATATTTGCAAATTTTACATCCAATAATATACATGTACACAAAATAAAGCATTAAAAAATTTACAAGTAAAAAAACAAAACCTCATTTTTTAAAAAATCAGGCAATATGCTTGAATAGACACATAAGGGCAAAGAAAATAATGATATGAGGGATGCTTAACATCATTAATCTCCAGTTCATGTAAACTAAAAGTACAAGTAGATAACACAAAAGGCCTATTAAAATGGTGAAATTTTTTAAAAAAATCAAATGAACAACATCAGGTAATGGAGAATAAATCTGGAAATTACTTCTGGAGCAAATGAAAATCTCAGACACATTGATGGTGAGAGACTGTAAGATATTACAGCTCTTCTTCAAAAAACTGTGTTTTCTTAAAAAGTAAAAACATACTTACCATATAACCCAGCGATTCAACAGCTATGAATTTACCTTGGGGATATTAAAAACTTCGTTCATGGAAAAACCCGTATACAAATGATTTTAGCATCTTTAATCATAATAAACAAATTTCCAAACAATCCAAGAATTCTTCAACTATTAAATGGATAAAGAAACTGTGGGGAAGCGGCTGTGGCTCAATCAGTAGGGCTCCCGTTTACCATATGGGAGGCCCCAGGTTCGGTTCCTGGGGCCTCCTGGTGAAGGCAAGCCCGCCCGCACGGCGTGGTTAGCTGACCCAGCAAGCACAAGCAGCAAGGGGGGGATAAATGAATAAATAAATAAAATCTTTAAAAAAAAAAAAAAAGAAACTGATGCAACAGGATACTGGAAATCCATTAAACAATAGAAAGGAAAGAAATAAAGATACACACAACAATTATGACTCTTAAATGAGTTATAGTAAGGGAAAAGACAGACTCCAAAGACTACATATTATATGATTCCATTTGTTTGAAATTCTGGAAAAGGAAAATCACAGGAACAGAAAACATCTCAGTGCTTGCTAGTGTTTAGGAAGGGAGGAAGTATTGAGTACAAAGGGATTATTTTGGTGACATATACCTTGAATGTGGTTGTTGTTGCATGACTGTACACTTTATCAAACAAATGTGACAGTACACCAAAAGATGAATTTTATGCATATAAATTATACTGTATAAAAAGAACAGTATCATGTCACCAGATGGCATAGTGAGAAATTCCTGTATTGCCTCTGATGCGAGTTTTGAACAACAAGCAAAACTGACACAACCTTCTTTCTTAGAGTTTGAGAAAACTGCTAAAGATTTGCAATAAAAGGGCAAGTGCAAAATTAGAAAAAGAAAAGTTAAAAATGGTATCAAAAGCTCATGGGGCATTTGCAGATACTTCCCACATCCCTCACCATCTCATTAAGGAGCTACCCCATGTTCCTAATGCAAATCCCATATTCCAGTTCTGGGGATAGCAATGTAACCATCATGCACATACTGCATGCAAGTATCTCTGATAATCTTTCTGGTGGCAGCCTGAAGTTCTGAATCAGGGTACCTTTCAGTTTTAACATCACAGAGCAATATGGAAGAGCAATCTGGTAACAGATGCCTGGGGTAAAAGAGTGTAGACATTGGGATATGCAGTGTGTGAAAAGGATCAGGAACACAAACTCCAAATTAGGGCCCAGTGGGGCTTCGGAATCATCCTGAGTGACATTGCAGCAACAGATATAAGCCAATTTATATCATCACATAACATGCAGAACTGTGTGGGAGAGAGTGTAAACTACAACGTTCATGCTTAATGGCAAAGCCCCAGGATGTGTTTATCAATTGCAATGAATGCTGCCACACTAATGAAGGATGTTTATGTGGGAATGTGTGGTAGGTGTGGGGAGTGGGGCATATGGGAATCCCTATATTTTTTTGTGTAACATTTATGTAATCTAAGTATCTTTTAAAAGGGGGGATCAGGAAGAGAGGTTGTTTCCACTTCAGGAGCTGGGTTCAAACAAATCTATGGTGTATCCATTAAGTATAAGATGTAATTTGTGCCAACAACTACAAAAAGAATGGGAATGAAGGTTTATAGGAACATAGTTTGTGTGTGTATTTGAAGTTGTTTGTACCAATTAAATAAGATTGTTATAGATTTAGGAGTTTAAATACTGATCCACTGATAAAATCAGCCACATAATAACCAAAAAAAATGACAGAAGACTATGGAAAAAAGGAAATGGTGGGAGGTGTGGGGGGGTGTGCAACATGGGAATCCCAGGAGGTTCTGTGTAATATTTTCGGTAATCTAAGCACCTCTTAAAATATATTTATATATATATAAATTTAAAAAATAAAAATAAAAAAATAAAATAAAAAGGAAATGATGATATACTAAAGGGGTCACTATGACAGATCACCTAAATGTAAAAGTATATAGTAATGGAATAACTGAAAGCATAAATGGTGAAAGCTTAGGGAAAAAAAAGGAAAAGAAACTCATGTATTATCAGTAGCTATTTAAATGACACTGATAAATGAATCAGTCAAAAGGCAGAGCATGGAAGAATGTATAATAAAGTGTGTGTGTGTATATATATATATATTTACAATTTTAGATATACATGTGTATGTGTGAGTGTCTATTCTTTACAAGACACCCTACTTAAATACAAAGAAACAAGAAGGTTGAAAGTAAAAGGAGGGGAAAATATATCACTCAAATATTAACCAAAATTGAATAGAAATGGTTAAATAAGTCAAAATAGACTTAAAGTGAAATGTTGCAAAAAGGAAAATGGAAGGACATTAATATTGAAAATGGTGTCAATTAATCTAGAAGTTATAATGATTATTAAAACATATGCACATAATACCAGAGTGGAAATATATATGGAGCAACAATAACAGACTTAAAGGAAAAATAGATGGTTCTACATTAATAACAGGAGGCTGGCATAAATCAGTTTCAATAATGGCTATAATATTCTGACAAAGGACCAATAAGTAAATAAAGGAACTGAACAAAGCTATTAAACAATTAAACTAACTGGCATAAATATCACAATTCATTTAATAGCAGAACATACAATCCTCACAAGTGCACATGGATTATTCCCAAAGACAGACCACATGTTAGGGCACAAAAAGTGTCTCAATCAATTTGAAAGATTGAAACCATTCAAATTATCTTCTCCAAACAAAACAGAATGAAACTGGAAACCAATAATAGAGATATGCAAACATATGTAGAATTTCAACAATTCAATCTTAAAGAATGAATTAAAAAAGAAATCACAAGGTAAATTAGGAAATATCTTGAGATAGAAAATAAAAACACAATATATCAAAATGTAAGAAATGCTGGAAAAGCAGTGTTCAGAGGGAAGATTGTAGGTTTAATTACTTACATTTAAAAGCAACTATACTAGGACACTCATCCTGGGCATGTCTCCCAGATCATGCCCTGCAAGCAGAAGCGGATTATGCCTAGCTAAAGCCAGGTAAGAGACAATCAAATCAGAGTACTGAAACATTGGATTACCTACTTCAACACACAATAAAGCACCGTGGATGAGCGAAAGTCTATTCCATAGGGAGTAGATGGGTCATTTCTATGAATGGGAATTCCCAAGGCCATGAGCATATAACCAGGAAAAGGTTCAGGGCCAGAAAAGACTGAGAGGAGCCTATGCTTTCACTTCAGGCTTCTTTAATAGGAAGGAGGGCTTAACTCTGAAGGAGAGCTGAAAACAATATAGAGCTGATTTTCAAGGACTGTATAAGATGATATTTGCTTTGGTTTGCTTGTTTTTATTAGCATCTGGAACTCAAGGAAATCTCTGTCACATCACTACTTGGATACAAAATTAAGGAACAGACAGCTCAGATTTAACCAATTAAAATATTAAAATGCACATTGTGTAACAAAAGATTAAAAGCTAATCAAAGAAACAAGAATTAACAGCTCATCTCAAGGAATAAGATAAAGTTTCAGAAACCATCAATGAAGAATATGAGATTTTGGACATACCAGCCACAACCTGAAAAAAATAAAATGATCTACATACTCATAAAGCTAAAGGAAAACACAGAGAAATAACTAAGGAATATCAGGAAAATAATGATTGACAGAATGGGAATGTTAAAAGAGAGAATTTTTAATAAGCAAAAATACAAACACATATACTTGAGTTGAAGACCACAGAAAATGAAATTAAAAATTCTTACATGGTTTCATCAGCAGATTAGAGCTGACAGAAGAGTCAATGAACTTAAAAGATAGGACAACTGAAATTGTTCAGGCTGATGAGGAGAAAGTGAAAGAATGACAAGTTGAACACAGCATAGCAGACATATGGGACACAACCAAGGTGTGAATATACAGATTATGGGAGTCCCTGAAGGAGAAGAAAGAAAGAAGCAGGAGTATTTGAAGAAATAATGGGAGAAACCACCCCAATTATAAAAATGAAAGTGAATATACACATTCCAGAAATCCAACAAACCACAAACAGGATAAATTCAAAGAGAACCACACTCAGACACATGGAAGATGTGGTGGTTAGGCTAATGTGTCAACTCAGCCAGGTAATGGTGCTCCATTGTCTGGTCAAGCAAGCACTGGTCTTACCTTAATACATGGGCATTTCATGGACTTTAAACATCACTGAGCTGATTGCATAGATGGCTGGTCACATCTACAATCAACTAAGAGTTTGCCATCAGCAATGAGTAATGTCTCATCCAAACAGTTTAAGACCTTAAAAGGGGAAGTGATTTAAGCATTCATAGAAAGAATTCCCTTCTCTACTTCTGACAGCCAGTGTCTCCAGGGAATTCATTAAAGACTTTCATCAGAGACCCTTGTTCACAGCCTGCCGTAAGTATTTCAACTTGTACATCCCCATGGCCAAATGAGACTATTTTATAAAATCTCATAATATTTAAAGATATCTCCTGTCAATTCTGTTTCCCTAGAGTACTCTAACTAATAAAGTAGTCAAACTGTTGAATGCCAAGGACAAGGACATAGTTCTGAAAGCTGCAAGATAAAAGCAATGTTTTATATACAAGGGATTCCAAATAAGATTAAGTTCCAATTTATCATCAGAAACCTTGGAAAAAGTCAGTGGGATGAAATATTTAAAGTGCTGAAAGAAAATAAATGTCAACCAATAATTTTATATCTCAGGATACAGTCTTCCAAAAATTAAGATGGGATTAATATTCCCAGATAATCAAAAACTGTGGTAGGGTGTCATTACTAGATTTGAACTACAGTGAAAGCTAAAGGGCATTATTGATAATAAAAGAAAGAACATTAGCCAGTGGATCAAAAAGGCTTGAAGAAATAAAGTGTTATATATTGTCTAAGAGCTACCTCCTGAAAGCCTCCTTGTTACTCAAATGTGGCATCTCTCTAAGTGAAAATCAGCATATAAACACACTACCTTCCCCTTGGCATGGGACATAGCTCCAAGGGACAAGCCTCCTTGGCACCATGGGATTATTACCAAGCACTGACTAGTGATGAATCTGGAAAAAGACCTTGACAAAAAGGGGAAAATATTAAATAAAAATGAGATTTTATGGCTAAGAGATTTCAAAGTGAGTCAGAAGGTTATTCCAGAGGTTATGCCTATACACATCTCAGCAAGATCTCATTGACTGCCACAGTAAACAGTGCCACAAGCAGTGGGCTCCTGAGGGCTCTAGGGATATCTTGACATTATAGGCAGAACAGACAATCTCAGGAATTTGGCACCCTGAAAATGGGCCTTACTTTGTAATATATACTCCCTAGTGTGACAAAGTTAGACTCATTTATAATTTCCCTACACTTGGGTCTTCTTCCCTTTTTATTTGAACCTATAATTAACATTATATTTAAATCTTAACTCTTTGGTCTGCTCACATATCAGAGTATCTCAGTAGAGTCACAACACCTACCCTCCAGTACATCAGACCCACCCAAGACAACTAGCAAAAGGATGATGGTGTACATCACCCAACTCAGGAAGTGGAGAGTGTCTGCAAGTGCAAGTAATACAGCATCATCCAACTGCCTCATGAAAGCTAAGGCCCCTCTCAATCAGAGGCAGGATGGGCATCACCATCCCCAAATCCTCAAGATTGAGGAGTGAACAAACATAAGGTGGAAAGCAGCTATGGAATAAAATAGACCTATTATTATTCTAGAAATGAAGAAATCTTGTCATTGATATGAAAGCAGTGGCCCCCAGAGGTTCTGAGGGGAGGGAGAGAGAACAGGTGCAACATGGGAGCATTTTGGGGATATTGGAGTTGTCCTGCATGACCCTACAATGATGGATATAGACCATTATACATTTTTTCAAAACCTATGAAATTGTTCCAGGCAAAGTGTACACTGCAATGTAAACTATAGTCCTTGGTTAGTACAATGCTTCTACATGTGTTCATTAATTGTAACAAATATACCACACTAATGAAAGTTATTGTTTATGTGGGAAAGTGTGAAAGGGAGAGGGAGAGGGTATATGGGAATCCTCTATATTTTTATGTAACATTTATGTAATATAAAACTTATTTTTAAAAAAGGAAAAAATTAAGATAAGTACAACACACACACAAGTAGCACAATTAGAAAAATGTACTATCATCAATTGTAACAAATGTTCCACAACAATGCAAGGTTTTGGTGATGGGGTGGTTTATGTGAATCCTATATTCAATGCATGATTGTTCTCTAAACACACAACTTCTCTTTAAAAAAAAGAAATAAAGATCACTGCTATGGAAGCCATATTGGTAATTATATACAACAATAATATTCTATTTTATTTTGGGGAACTCCAATTTTCACTTCCTAGAATTCATAAAGTTCAGATGCATAAAAAGGAATGTTAAATCTAGGGTTCTCTGGGATGTACAATAAATATATAATTTAACAAGAACAACAAAAGTTGGTTGACATAGAGGTTAGGAATATAGTGTATATGCTACAGAATTTAAATTGGAAAAAATCAAACATGATAGTCACAGATTTGAAATAATAAATTTAAGTCCCATGGTAACCTTAAATAAAATATCTGAAAAATCGGTACAAAAGGAAATGAGAAGAGACTCAACATTGTACATTATAGAAAGTCAAATAAATATAAAAATAGGTACTAGTAAAAGAATTGAGAGTCAAAAAGTATGACTTAAAACAAACAAATAGAAAAATGGGAGAAAAAAATTACTGCATTATCAGTAATCTCTTAATTGTAAATGGTTTAAAATCTCCATTCAAAATGCAGAGATTAGTAGAATGGATAAAAATCATAACCCTTATTATCTTTATAAAATATTCATCTTAATTCAAAACACAAGTAAGTTGAAAGTGAAAACTTTGGAAAAATATTCCATGTAAACAGTAACCAAAAGAGAGTTGGAGTACCTATATTAATATCAGGTAAGATAAACTTTAAGTAAAAAATGATTAGGAGCACCAGAAAAATAGATATACTTATAAGGAATAAATTGAACAAGAAAATATAGTAATTATAAATATATGAATCAGTGGTAGTTTGAGACTGTATATATCCCAGAAAATCATGTTCTTGAACCTGGTTTGTTTCTGAAGGTGTGAATCTACTTTAGGTGGGACTGCTTGGTTAAAGTATTTAAGTAAGGTTTGACCTTGGGTGGATTTTAATCTTTTACCAGGAACCCTTTATAAATGGATGAATAAACATAGAAAAAGCCTACAAACACACAAAGCCTGAGTGAGAGGGTCCTGGAGGCCAGAGGCTGGAATCAGCAGAATGCAGAGACACAGAGAGAGGAACCTACTTAAGTTCAGAGATAAAGTTATAAATGGAGCAGCCAGAAGCTGAAAGCAATGAAGCCTGGAGGAGAAGGCAGGGAAAAACAGTTGCTGTCATTGTGCCTTCCACATGACAGGAGTCCAGGGTCACCAGCAGCCAATATTCATGGAGGAAGTAATGCCTGATTTGGACATGTTTCTCAACCTCATAATTATAAGTTAACAAATTCCCATTGTAAAAGCCAACCCATTTCTGTTATATTGCCTTGGCAACCTTTAGCAAACTAAAACAAAACCTAACAAAATATATGAAGCAAGCATTGAAAAATTTGAAGGGAGATGTACAACCTTGGTAGGAGACTTCAATACAACACATTCAATAATGGAAAAAATATCTACACAGAATGTCAGTAAATACATAGAACACTTGAATGATATTATAAACCAACTAGTCCAAACAGATATGAGTAGAACAATTCCGCCAACAGGAGAATATGCTACTCTCTTGCATATGATCATTATCCAGGATAGACCACAAGTTTCAATGAATTAAAAATTTTAAAATTGTACAATTATCTTCTATGACCACAATGGAATGAAGCTAGAAATAAAAAATAAAAGGGCACTAGAAAATTCAAAGTATGTGAAAATAAACCACGTATTCTTAAAAAATGAATAGTACAAAGAAGTCATAAAGGAAATAGATATATCCTGAGGCAAATGAAAAAGAAAATAGAACATAGCAAATTTTATGGTATTCATCAAGGACATCCAAAATATTTGAGTGTATATTCCCTAACTCAATGTGAGACCAACATCCTAATACCAAAGCCAGATAATACAATATTCCACAAGAACAGAAAATTACAAATATCTCTTAGGGCTATAGATGCAAAAACTTTCAACAAACAAACTGAATCAAACAGCACATTTAAAGAATTATACACCTTGATCAAGTGGGATTCTATCCCAGGTGTGCAGGAGTCATTCAACATAAGAAAATCAATTAATTTAATACACTAAATAAATAGAAATCTGGAAAAAAAATGATTGTCTCAATTGATGTTGAAAGGGCATTTGATAAAAATCCATATCAACACTTTTTTAATTTTTTAAAAATTATTTTTTAAAAGATACTTAGATTACACAAATGTCACATAAAAAATATAAGGGTTTCCCATATGACTTACTCTGCACACCTCCCACATTAACAACATCCTTCTTTAGCGAGGTACATTCATTGCAATTGATGAACACATTTTGGAGCATTGCCACTAAGTGTGGATTAAAGTTTACATTGTAGCTTACACTCTCTCCCACCCAATTCTGTAGGTTGTGGCAAGATATATAATGGCCTGCATCTGTTATTGCAATGCTATTCAGGACAATTCCCAAGTCCTGAAAATGCCCCCATTTTACACCTGTTTTCCCTCTTTTTGATAAAACACTTAGAAAACTAAGAAAAGAAGGAAAATTCCTCAACATACTAAAATGCATATAAGAAAAGCCACACCTAATGTCATATTCAATGCTGTAAGACTGAAAAATTTCCCCATTAGGCCAGGAACAAGACAAGGATGTCACCACTGTTATTCAATACTGTATTGGAAGTTCTAGCCGGGGTAATTATGCATGAATTAGAAATAAAAGTTATTCAAATTGGAAAGGAAGAAGTAAAACTTTCCTTATTTGCAGATGATATGATCCAATATAGAGAAAATCATGCAAATTTCACACACACACACAAAACTTTTAGAGAAAAACAATGAATTGATCAAAGTATGTGTGGGGGTTATAAGATTACCCAAAAGTGAGCAGCAGTTATACACACTAGTAAAGAACAATCTGGACAGGAAAGCAAGAACAATATTCCATTTACTATACTAATAGAAAGAATCAATTCTCTATGAACAAATTTAACCAAAGATGTAATGGAGTTGTACACAACACACTAAAAAACATTGCTGAAAGAAATTGAATTAAACGTAAAATAAACAGGGCTCTCTCTGCCTAGAAGAGCCCTCACCAAATCTTGGTGTGTATTTCCATCTTTCTCTCCCTTTTCTCAACAAGCTCTGTTCTTTCCCCCATTTCCCAAATAAATTCTTTTTACTGGCAAAACTAAGTTGGAATGTTCTTAAATTCATTTATGCAACATAGCCAAGAACCTAGAGGAATCCAACATTCCCCCATCTTCATTGCCACTAGCCCACCCTATCCTTCAGTCTAGTCTGGCTTAACTATAGCCTTCCAGGTTGGTTGAAAGTATTATATTTTAGTATTTAGGCAATTCCTTCCATTAATAAGTACCTACTATGTGCCAGGACCAGGAATACAGTAGAGGTCAAGGAAACAAAGTCCTTGCTCTCCCAGAATTTACATTCTAGAGGAGAATTGATCAATATATAATTTCAGATAGTGCAGAGCAGATGTAGCTCAGGGGTTGAGCACCTGCTTCCCATGTATGATGTTCTGGGTTCAATCCCCAGTATCTTTTTTAAAAAAAGAAGATAAACAGGACATCTCTCTTCATCGATTGGAAGAAAAATATTAATGTTATTTATATCCAAAGCAATTTATAGACACAATACAATCTCAATCAATGTACTTACAACCATATTTGTACCTATGTAAAAGCCAGTCATCAAAATCACTAGGGCAATGAAATCATAACCACAATGAGATATGACTTCACACCAACAAACATGGTTATTATTTTTAGAATGGAAAATATTCGGTCCTACAAAGGATGCTGAGAAATAGGAACCCTCAAACATTGTGGTTGAGAATGTAAAATGGGACAGCTGCCATGGAAAACAGTTTAGTAGTTCCTTAAAAAGTTAAACTTAGAACTACCACATCACCTTACAATCCCACTTCTAGATATGTACCAAAATGTACTAAAAACAAGGACTCAGACATTTGTACACCAGTTTTCATAGAAGCATTATGAAGACAATAGCCAAATGATGAAAGCATCCTAAAAGCCCATTACTAGGAAATAGATAAATAAAACATGGTATATATACACAATAAAATATTATTAAAAAAGAATGAAGTTCTGATATATTCTGATATCTGCCTTGAAGATATCATGTTGATTGAATTAAGTCCATGTAGCAGTTTGATGTTGTTTATAAATTCCAAATATGGATATTGGAATATGTTTGTGAATTGGTCTGTTCCTCTTAGCATATTAGATGGAATTCGATTGAGGTTTCACTTTTACTTGACTAAATTAAGACTAGGGCTTTGATTGGGCCACATCATTAGGACATCGAGTTCCCACCCCCTTCTTGGGGACTCACAGAGAAAATGACAAGGCAGAGTAGAGATTTGATTCTGGAGTATCGGAAGTAAGCACATTAGACATGGCCAAGGCCCTGGAAAGACAGATGAGCTTTTTGCCTGACAGTTTACACTGGGCCTTGTGGAGAGAGCAGAGCATTTGAGGCCAAAGAGAAATGAACTCTAGGAGAGAGACAAGACTTGTCCCAGCCTGTGGCTGAGATTGGAAGAAGCTGGGACCATGGAGGCTTGGGAAGAGGAGGAATACTGAATCATCACAGGCATCACCCACCATCTTGCATGAACACACAGCAACAGACTTTGGTGAGGGAAGTAACTTATGCTTTAGGTCCTTGTGACTGTAAGCTTCTACCCCAAATAAATACCCTTTGTAAAAACCAACCCTCCAGGATGTGTAAGTTCATTGAGGGTGGTGGGCCACACTTGTGGGAGATGTTTGTGTGGGATGTGGTGGGAGGTGTGGGAGGTGGGCAACATGGGAATCCCAGTGGGTTCCATGTAATATTTTGGGTAATCTAAGCACCTCTTAAAATATATGTGTATATATATATATATATATATATAACATTTTTGTAAGCAAAAAAAAAAAAAAAGATATATATGTTATCATTAAAAAAAAAACAACCCATTTCTGGTATTTTGCATCAGCACCTCTTTGGATGACTAATAAAGTTAGACATGGAGAGATAACTGAGAAGTGATTCTACTTATATAAAATAGAGTATGAAAACTCATAGGGAGAGAAAGTAGAGTATAGGTTACCAGCGATGAAGATAGGAGGGGTATGAGGGGCTAATGCATTATGGGTTTATGGTTTCTGTTTAGGATGATGGTAAAATTCTGGAAATGAATAGTGTAAGGGTAGCACAATATTGTAAATATCATTATTCCCACTGAAAGAAAAGTTTGGGAGTGGTTGAGATGGGAAAGCTTATGTTATATACATGTTCCCACAATTAAAAGGAAATTGCATCTGAAGAGTCAGTGACATTTAAATGCAAACATGATTCTACATGGATGGGATCTAACAATGGAGGAGAAAAGACTTCAAAGGATATTAATAGGGCATATGAAAAAACTAGAATACAAACTGTAAGCTTTATATCAATATTAAAATTCTGCAACTTCCTAAATGTACTTAAGGGAATTACATAAGTGGATAGTCTCATTTCTAAAACATGTACATTGAAATATTGTATGTATTGTATTGCATGATGTAATCAATGTACTCACAAGTATTTAGAAAATGATAGATAAAATGATATGGCAAATGTGGAAAAATGTTACATATACAATAAAACTAGCAAAATGGACAATGTAAGCCCTTCCTTATAAACAATTACTTTAAATGAAAATGGATTAAACTCTAAATAATTAACACAGAGATTGATATAATGGGTAAGAGAGTATACACTATTGTCTCTAAGATTCTTACTTTTGATACAAAGGTGCAAATAGGTTTACAGAAGAAAAACAGGGAATCTTTAGCAATACCGCATACAAATACCAATCAAAAGAAAGCTGAGCTGACTATGGTAAAATCAGACAAACTTAAGATAGATATTGTATAAGAACAAAGAATTATGTATCTATAATAAGATCAATCTATCAAGAAGATATCATAATTATAAACATATATCAAACACCAAAATATATGACTATATTGATGGGAGAAATTGTTCTACAAAAATAGTTGAAGACATCAATTACACACTTCCATAAATGGTTAGAAAAACTAGACAAGATCAATGTGGAAATACAGGACTTTTCAAAACTATGAACCAACTAGACCCAGCAAAACATACACAATTACACATGGAACACTCCCAAGTTAAACCATATGTTACCACATAGCATTTCTAAAAACACTCATATTGTAAGTATCCTTGTTGACCAAAATGGAATGAAACTAAAAGCAATAACAAAATAGAAATTGGAAAATTTACAAATAAGTGCAAATTAAAAAACACACTCTTAAACAACCAATGAAACTAACAGAAAAAAAAATAAGGGACATTAGAAAACACTTGGAGATAAAGAGAAATGAATATGCAACATATTATTAAAGAAATAAAGACCTAAATTAAATAAGGAACTGGAAAGAAAAATGGCAGTAGAGAATCACTTTAAATAACTATATTCAGTATCTATACAAAATTATGAAAAGGAATGTTTATCACACTGTTATTTATAACACCAATGATTTATGAAGAAGCTAAATAAAAATCAATAAAAACACAGTTAAATATTGTGGTATACAGTGATAAAATTAAAACTAGCCTGCAGACATTATAAACAAGATATTTAACCTGTATAGTTCTGTGAAAAAAGAAAAAGAAAATTATGAAATAGTAAAATAAAAAAGCACTTATAGCCCAGAAAGGAAACATTGCTAATAGAGAAATGTATAGGCATGATAGCCTACATTAAAGAAAGGACAATCTCAAATCCATAACTTAATTTTACACCTTAAGAAACTGTAAAATAAGAGCAAAATTAAATCAAACCACCAAGAAGAAAGGAAATCATAACCATTATACTGAAGTATGAAATATGAGATTGAACCAACAAAATCAAAAGTTGGTTCTTTGAAAAAGTTCAACAAAATTGAAAAACTTATAGCTAGCTGATTAAGAATAAAGGATAAATGACAAAATTTACTAAAATCATTAATGAAAGTGGTGACATTACCACCAACCTTACAGAAATAAAAAGGATTTTAAGAAATTAAAAGAAAATTGTCAAATTAGACAACTTAGATAATATGAAAATATTCTTAGGAACATTCTTTGCCTTCTTTTATTTACTATTAAAAATTCACTGCTCTGGGAAAAAAAAGATGTAGTGTATTTTTAGGTAATCAGGTATTATATTTTTGCCGCACTTATGTAACTCATGTTATTATATTGTCCTTTGCCTTTCTCCTCTGGTTATTCTACAACTTTCTAGAGGATAGTGATGATCATTTTGAGCCAGGTCTGTGCCAGTGATCTGGATTAGACAGGGAAATAAAACAATATTTTCCTAATGGAGTTTAAGTTTAATTTCCAAGAGATAACTTAAAGTAAAATGACAAGGTTAACTTGTGTACATAGTACCAAAGGACTTCATTTGTGGACATGGAAAAACTTCTTGGAAAAACTAGGGGTGTTAAATGAAACCATAAGGATTTGGCTGGGTAAAGTCTTAGAAAACTTGCTTAGAATATGAATTGGCTTAATGGGAATATATACAAATCCCTAAGACAGGAAAGCCTGTTTTCATGGAAACTGAGAGCAGAATGAACTTCAGGCAAATGGGGTGGAGTGGATCAATGGATACTAATACTGTGGGTGGAGGTTAGATGGGGACCACAATATTGGTATAATATCAGAATATGCCATCATAAAATGACATTCACTACAAATAAAAAACATGTTTTTCTGGGTAATACCTAGGTAATCATTGTTTTAGGCATGAGGCATCAGTGGATGCTAAAATTAGTGGGCAAAATTGAAGAAAAACAAATATTTGTCTAGGATCAAAATATATCACAAGATCATTTTAATTACAAAGTGAGTTGGGAAGTCATCCCAGAGGTAACGCTTATGCACATCTCAGTAGGAACTCATAGGCTTCCAATATAGATATCACACCAAATAGAGGAGCTCCTGAGGGCTCTGGAGACACCCAGGTCCAATATCAGCATGGATAGCTCCACAGTTTGGTGCCTTATCAGTTGGCCCTACTTTGGAAACTGTGCTCCTGAGAGTGACAGAGTTGGTCTCAAATATGTCTTCTCTGCACATGACCCATCTATCCCTTCTATTCAAACCTATATGTGGTGCTGGAGTTTATAGGCTTACTTTCAGAGACTAGAGTCTTTGGCCTGTCCATATGCCAGCTTGGCCCGCAATCTTGGTGGAGCTGCAACTCCTACTCTACAGCTCAATGGATTCACCCAGGACACCTGGCAGTGAGATGATGATGGACAATGGCCATCCCAGGGAATGGAGAGAGTCTGCAGCTGCAGGCAGGATAATCCCATCCATCTTAACCATGGGATATAAGCCCCTCTCACTTGGAGGTGGAGTGGACATCATCGTCCCAGACTCCTCAGGATTGGGGGAAGAGTTCTGTTATAGACATATTGTGATTCAAGGAATGGAAGAAATTACAACATTAATGTGGATCCAGTGGCCACTGGATGCTTTGGGGGCAGGGAGATGGAAAAGCAGTTGTAATATAGGGGCTTTTTCAGGAGTTAGGAATTATCCTGAGTGACATTGCAACAACAGATATAGGCCATTTTATATCACCATATATCATGCAGAACAGTGGCAGAGAGAGGGTGGTCTACAATGTGAACTATGGTCCCTGCTTAATGGCAAAGCCCCAGGATGGGTATATACATTGTAGGTGATCTGCCAAACTAATGAAGGATGTTTATGTGGGAGGTTGTGGGAGGTATGGGAGGTGGGGCATAGGGGAATCCCTATAATTTTTGTGTAATATTTATGTAATCTACATATCTTTTAAAAAAATTATTAATAAAAAACACTGCATAGTATTGGCACAAGGATAGTCATACTGACCAATGCAACCAAATTGAAAGTTCTAATATAGACCCTCACATAAGCATTCAACTGATCTTTGAGAAGCCCTCAAGCCCATTCAACTGGGAGAGAATGGCCTCTTCAACAAATGGTGCTTTGAGAACTGGATATCCCTATCCAAAAGAATGAAAGAGGAACACCCTCTCACACCTTATACAAAAATTAATTCAAGATGGATCAAATATTTAAATATAAGAGCAAATACCACAGAGATCTTGGAAAATAATGAGGAAAGAATCTACAGAATCTTGTATTAGGAAATGGTTTCATGAACTTTTACCCAAATCACAAGCAATGAAAGAAAAAATAGATAAATGGAACTTTCTCAAAATTAAAAACATTTGCACGTCAAAGGAGTTTGTCAAGGATGTGAAAAGGCAGCCTACTCAATAGGAGAAAAGATTTGGTAACCATATTTCTGATAGGAGCCTAATGTTCTGCATATGAAAAGAAATCTTACACCTCAAAAATAAATAGACAAACAACCCATTTAAAAAATGGGCAAATGATTTGAACAAACACTCCTTCAAAGAAGAAATACAAATGGTGAAAAAGCACATTAAAAATGCTCAATATCACTAGCTTTTTGGGAAGGGGGAAGAGGCAAAGACAAATGAGTTTATATTGCTAGGAGACTTCAAAGTGAATCAAAATGTTATTCCAGATTTTATGCTTATGCTTATGCTTATGCTTCTGCATGTATCAGTAAGATCTCCTTGACTGCTAAGTTAGACACTATCCCTAAATAATAGTGCTCCAGAGGGCTTTGGAGACACCCAGGCACTGTGGTCAGAGTAGGTAGCTCATGAGTTTGGTGCCTTCCAGTAGGCCCTACTTTGGGGTTTGTGCTCCCCATTGTGAACGAATTGGACTCTGTTGTGGTTTCTGTACACATGGCTCTTCGGTCCCTTCTATTTGAACCGGTAGTTGGTGCTGGAGTTGGTAGATGTACGTCCAAGAGACTTCAATCTTTGGACTGTCCATGTGCTAGCTGGTCCTGAGTCTCAACAGAGTTGCAACACCTACTCTCCAGTTCATTTGACTCACCCAGGACAACTAACAAGGAGGTGATGATGGACAACCACCATACCAAGGAACTGAGAAAGCCTATAATTGCAAGCAAGAGAGTACCATCCATTGGCCATATGGGACTTAAGCCCCTCTCAATTAGAGGTGGAGTGGACATCACCATCCCAGAATCCTCAGGATTGGGGAATGAACTATGGACTAGAATGGACTTAGTGGTATTCTACTATAGGCCTACTGTAATGCTAACAATGGAAGAACTTATATCATTGATGTGGAGGCAGTGTCCAATGGAGGGTCTGAGATCAGGAAGTCAGAAAACAGGTGTAATGTGGTGGCATTTTTTGGAAATCAAAATTGTCCTTAATGATGGTGTAGTGACAAATACAGACCATTATACATCTGTTATAACTTACAAAAATGTGTGGGAGAAAGTATAAACTACAATGTAAACTTTAATCTATGCTTACTGCCAATGGTACAATATGTGCTCATCAATTGTGACAAAAGTACCACACTAATGAAGGATGTATTTAATGTGGGAAAGTATAGGAGGGGTAGGGAGCACGGCATTTGAGAATACCCTACACTATTTATGTAACATTTACATAATCTAAGTATCTTTAAAAAAATACTACCTGATTTCAAGATTTACTACACAACTACAATATCAAGAGCATGATATTACAACCATATAATGTGTTGATGGAAGAGTGATGCTGGGATTTGTGCACATTATGCATTATTGTTTTGCAAGCTCACAACTTCTTTATTTTAAAAAATGACAAAAAAAGATATTAAACATGTATTTTCATAAGACCCAGTAAATCTACTCCTTGTTATATATCTAAGAAATATGAAAACAAATGTTCATGGAAAAATTGTACATGAATACTTGTAGCAATATTATGCATAAAACCCAAATGTAGAAGAACCAAAAAGGATAGTTTATGAGGAATAATTTCAAAAGGACAATAGGAAACTTTCTGTTTTCATGGAAGTAGGCTATATCATGTTATTTGTGGAAATTTGATACAGGTGTTTTCTTAAAGATAGATCAAGCTGTGTAATTAAATTTTGTACATTTTACTAAATGTAAAGTACACCAAAATACAGCTCAATATTTTTGAATACTCTCTCATTCAAAAGATCCATTGGGAAATATTATGGAAGCTAATGTGCTTTTTTGGGAACACATCTTTAATCTCTAATACTGACATCAGTGGGGAAATCCATACCCTTTCATGTCACCACAAGAGGTAAAATTCTGGCCTAGCTGAATCAGTATTCTTCTGTAAGATAGGACTCTATTGTTTAAAAACAAAAACAAACAAACCAATAAACTTCTGGCTTTTTTTTTTTAACGTGTTCCCAGAAATTATTTTAATATATCAACACACCACAGCCAAAGCCTTAACTCAAACCAACATACAACTTAAAATTGCCTCCTCCATCTCTTACCCTTTTCATTGGAGAAGAGAAGAAAAAGCACATGTGCAAGCTTTAACAAATGGTGGCCAAAGAGCTGATCACGCAACTTAGCGGGACTCTGTCTGGAACAAGTAGGCTCAGACTTCTGGTTCCTCTTCTGTGCTCGAGCTTCAGTTCGAGAGCTGGCACTAGCAACATTTTGCGTAGATCCTGAGTGGGGGACAGAACTGGGAGGTATGCCCAGTGGGGTGTGGCTTAGTTTGGCTTGGATTTTATTAAATCCGCTTCTAACACCTGTAGAAACCCAGTGAAGCTGAGGCAAAGACATAGTGATAATTCAGAAGAGAAACACGGAAACTGCAGACATTCATCTCTCACCATTTAAGTTTTTTTTGTACCATGAATGCCACCAAATATTACAGAAAGTTTGTATTTTTATCACCAATAGTAATGGCCAAGCACTAATCTATATGCTCTAATTAACAGCAAATTTAAAACAAGTAATTTCAGCTCAAATTTGGACAAATTTCATGTTTCAAATAAGAGAAATCTACACAAAACTAGCTGAAAAACAGGCATGTAATGAAGCAGGGAAATTTAATTCATAATGAGAAAAAAATATCATTCTGTAGAAATGTACCCAGAAATTACACAAATGATATGGTTAGTAGAAAAAGACAATAAAACACCTATTAGCAATGACTCTCACTCATTTAAAGACATAAAGGAAAGCAATAGCATGCAGGCTAGGGAAATGAAAGAGGTAAAAAACAGAAACAAAACACAAGAGCTTCAAGAGAAGAAAAATATCATGCCTGAAAAACAATACATTGAATGGAATTAAAAGCAGTTTGGTGGAGCAGGTGTAGCTCAGTATTTGAGCACCTGCTTTGCACATATGAGATCCTGGGTTCAATTCCCAGTACCTTCTTAAAAAAAAAATTGTGAACTCTAAGTCACAGCAATAGAAGCCAAAGAGAAAAATACTAAAAAACAGAAAAATGAGCAGAGCATTAGAGATGTGAGAAAACCTCAAGTGGTGTAGTACATGTGTTATTGGAATCACAAAAGAAGGGTTTAAGAAAAAATACTTGAATAAATAATGATAAAAAATTTCAAAAATATTTGATGAAAATTATAAACCTAAAGATTCAAGAATATCAAAGAACACTATGCAGAAGAAACATAAGGAAAACTTCTCCAAAATACAATACAATAAATTATTTTGAATCTGCAAAGATGAAATATATAAAGCTACAAGAGGAAAAGAAGACATCACATACAGAAGAAAGAAAACAAGAATGAGAAGAGACATTTTATCAAAAACATAATTCAGTGGACAATAGAGTAATTAAATGGAGTAATGAAATTACTGAAAGAAAAAAACCTCAATTGTTTACCTATATTTTATAAATGGTGAATTTATCTTGAACAATTAAAAATAAACATTTTTAGACACACAAAAGCTGAAAATTATAATTAGCCCCTATAGCATATATAAAATATAATGGTTAGGAGAGAAATTGAATGCTTTTCCTGGGCTTGTGTCAATTTTTCAAAAATCCTGAGGTGATAAAATTTGAGTGAGTGAATTTCAAGGTTCTTAGATGTGTTTAAACTGAAAATAAGACAAGTGTAAGGAGTAGAAGAAACCAGTGCCCTCAAATAGCCATACAATTAGTATACCTAAAGGACATACAGCTTCATCTTTTTCCAATACTACCCAATAAGGCATATTTCAGGTTCCTTGGTTGCTCAAGGAAATACCATGCAATGGATGAGCTTAAACAATGGCATATTATTCACTCATGGTTTTGAGGTTAGGACAAAGTTCAAATCAAGGCATTATCAAGGTAAAACTTTCTTCCCAAGGACTATGGCATTCTAGGGTTGGCTGCTGGCAACCCCTGGTCCTTAGTTAGTCCCATGGTAAGGTACATGGCTGCACCTCTTGGTATCTCCCTTCTTTTTCAGGTTCCATTGAGTTCAGCTTCTGGTTGTTCCCTCTGGCTTTGTATGTCTAAATGTCATTTCAATTATAAAGGACTCTAGTAATAGGATTAAAATCCATCCTGACTGGGCTGGACCACACCTTAACTAAAGTAACCTCTTCAAAAAATCCTACTTATAATGGATTCAAACCCACAGGAATGGATTAATTTTAAGAACATGTTTTTCAGGGGTACATGCAGCCCTAAACCACCACCGACACTATCCAGATTCCTAAATCTCACAAGAGAAGTTCTGTAGTACTAGTGCTTGGATAAATGGGGGATAGGGGGAATTAAAGCTTGCTGAATGGTTCAATATTTAATATAACCAGTTGATCCACATCAAGTGCTCACTCCTATATTTCCTTTACTTTGACATTATTTCCTGGCTATAGGCTTATTTTGGGGGGAATTCAGGCCTATGGATCAGGCATCCCATAAACCTCCAAATAATTGTGTTGGCTGAGCTCCACAGACCAGAAAGTCAAACACATACATGACATCTGTCTCTGAAGAGAAATTGCTGGCCTTTCCAGAACATAAGAGCCAATACAATCAAATTGCAATGGAGCATTTGGTTGGTCGTTTGGAAAAATACTGCTATTTCAGGTCCTCAGTATTGGTATCAGTTGCTGATGTTTTGGATAATCAGAGGCTGCAACAACTATATCAACCTAAGATAGTGAGAGTACATGCTGCTGCACCCATGGGTAGCCTCCAACTCTTACACCATGAAAATATTATTCAAATGTATATTTTATCAGTTCATTATGGCTGGTGATGAAACCATTTTATTGGTGTTCAGTGCCTCATCTACAGTGATTAGTGATACAAAAATCTTTAGGCTCCATTCACACTAAAATATGTCCATCTACATGTATTATCCAATATATTGTTGCCCCTGATATTCTGCTTCCATGCCCCTGAGCAGCTAGCCTTTCTATTGACCAGTGGCAAAATTTGTCTATATTCTCATGCAAGGCCACAAACTCTATTAAATATGGATAACCAGGTACCATACACACAGAACCATCCATTGAGATGATTTTTCCCTTTCTACTTCTTTTTGTGGATACCTCTGAATGTCTTTTCACTGGTACCCATACACAGCAGACCCGTCCGTAAACCAAGTAGGGGATTTGTCCTTCTTCTTCAGCTGTCCATATTGGAACACAGAATGGCCATAAGCACTGTGCCACTGTGAAGATGGGTGGACCCCAGAAGATCATGTCCTTACAGCTAATCCATTCCTGTGGTTGTTAGCCTATTTTTGCTGGAACTTCTGATAAAATCACTTCAGTTAAAGGTCTTTGATAAAATTATGTCAGTAAGGCATAACCGAGGGTGAATCTTAATCCTTTTATTGGAGACCTTTATAAATGGATTAAGACAGAAAGAAAATACCCAGAAGCGCAGAGAGGAGCTCATAGAAGCTGAGAGAGAAAGCTATGAGAGCAAGAAACTGAAATCAATGTAACCTGATAAAGAAAAAGCCACAGAATGAGCAGCCAAAACTTGAATGGGAATTTTGAACATTAGACATGATTTTTTGTAAGCTTTTGACTTCTCTAATTATATATATATATACATATATATATAAAAATCAGTATAAAAAAGACAAAAGACTCAACATACCCTTATCAGAAATATGAGGATATTTCTATAGACACTATAACAGTAAAACAAAAGTAAGGGCTTATTATGAACAAATTTATGCTAATAGTTCTTTCAAACAATGATATGTAGAAGTATTTGAAAGACACAAACATCATAAGCATACTTAAGAAGAAATGGGTATTCAGAATGGCCATATAGCTATGAAAGACACTGAATTTTCCATTAAAAATCTTCTCAGAAAGAAAATCAAGAGCAAGAGAATATTACTACTGATTCTACCAAACAATGGTAGAAAACAATAACAGCATTTCTACACAAAGTCCTTCAAAATATTAAAGAGGGAGCAGATGTGGCTCAAATGGTTGCATGCCCGTTTCCCATATGGAGGGACCTGGGTTCGATCCCCGGGACCTCCCAGTAAAATAAAAGGAAAATATAGAAGGTACGTGGGTGCACTTTCAGGCCCTGTGAGCTGGTGAGCAATTTGGCCCCGCAAGGGGGTGAGCCCCCAGACCCTGCCTAACCATGCAGCAAGATAATGATGTAACAGGAGAGAGATGCAGGGGAAAGCCAAGATGAGATGTTCTGAAAAACCAGGAACTGAGGTGGCGCAGGTGGCAGAATGCTTCTCTCACTCATCAGAGGTTCCCAGGATCAAATCCTAGTGAAGATAGGAGAAGAAGGATGAGTGGAGAGGACAGGAAAGAGACACAGAGAATTGCCCAATGAATGGACACAAAAATTGCAAAAATGGTGTGGGGGGTTTAAAATGGAAAAAAATAAATATATACATATTTTAAAAAATTAGAGGAGGGAACATATCATGATTATTCCTAAGAGTCAAGCATTGCCCTGATATCAAAAGCAGGCAATGATTTTAAATCAGCACACACCACTCAGAACTGAGTGGGAGAGAGTGTGGTCTACGGTGTGAACTGTGGTCTATGGTTGGTGGCAAGGGTCCAGGATGTGTAAGTTCATTGAGTGTGGGATGTGGTGGGAGGTGTGGGAGGTGGGCAACATGGGAATCCCAGTGGGTTCCGTGTAATATTTTGGGTAATCTAAGCACCTCTTAAAATATATGTATATATATATATATATAAATTTTGTAAGCAAATACACATATATGCATAAAAAAAAGCAGGCAATGCATTTACAAGAAAGGAAAATTGAGACAAAACCTTCATGAATGCAACTTCAAAAAAAATTAACAGAGTTTTAGTAAATTGAATCTACAAAGAACATTTAAAAACAGTACAGTACAACAAATAATGATTATCTCAGGATGAAAAACTAGTTCAATTTCTGAGTATAAATCAATATCATTCACCTAACAAAGAGCATCTACAAAATATATGCAAAAAAATTGATACACATTTGAAATACTGAATCATTTACTCCTAGTTCAAAACAAAGTAAAGATTTCTACTCCAACTACTTATATTTAGCTTTTTCCCAGAGGTCATAGACACTGTAATAAGTCAAGAAAAATTAATAAATGACATAGAGATTGGAAATGAAAAATAAGGTTATATCTATTAGCAAATAAAATGATTACCTATGAAGAAAACATCATCAATCTAAACAAAAATCATTTTTATTTATTTATTTTTTTTTTTTTTTAAAGATTTTATTTATTTATTCATTTCTCCCCCCCTTGCTGCTTGTGCTCGCTGGGTCAGCCAACCACGCCATGCGGGCAGGCTTGCCTTCACCAGGAGGCCCCAGGAACCGAACCCGGGGCCTCCCATATGGCAAACGGGAGCCCCACTGATTGAGCCACAGCCGCTTCCCAACAAAAATCATTTTTAATAAATGAATATAACAAAGGTAAAGAATATAAAGTCATTGATATTTCTTTGTTAATAAAGAAAAATTGGAAATTTAAATATTTAAAAAGCAGTACCATTACAACAGCATGAAAATATGAAAACTTAGATATAAATGTTATAAAATAAATATACTTCAAACTGTAAAACACTAGTGAATTTAATAGATAAAAAAAACATATAAATAGGATGATAAAACTACTATGTATATGGATTGGAATATTTATTATTGTTAAGATATCCATCCTTTCTAAATAGATGCATACTTACCATACAATTATGTGGTTGTTCCGAATCACTTGTTGGCAGAAGGGGAACGCTGAGCGGCAACCAGCGTTTGGGCGCCTAGACGGCGTGGAGGGCGCACGGAGGAAAGACCACCATGGAGACGAGGTAAGTACGCAGGTCTAATTTATTACAGGAAGGTTTGTTGTTTATATAGGTTCTGATAAGGGAAGTGAGTTAAGGACATGATTGGAGGAAGAGGGGTGACATACATAGTAACTGGCAAAAAAGAAGATTTTTAGAAAAGGTTATGATTGGACATTGAGGATTGACTGAAAGAAGTCTTTTCAGGTTCATGCCAGGAGTCACGTAGCACCTGGCAGGCATTTTAGCCGCTTGGGGGCACCATTTTAGGTGTCCCTAACACAATTCTTCCTTTCTTTTTATTAAAGGAAAGAGAGGTTGGCATTAACCAGCTGGGGGAAGTAGAGGTCTCATTCCTGCAGGATCGACAAGCCAGTTGTTAGGTTACAGTAGGCTAGGGGCGTCCCCTTCTAGCCGTCCGTACTCCGTGACTACAGTTTGGGCTGCACACACCCATTATAGTGGCCGTCTTTTTTTGCTCTGTTTTTTGCGGGAGGGGATATTTGCAGAGCAACCCCTATGCTAATGAAGCATACTTCTCAAGGAGCCTGGAAATGGCTTAGTTTTATGCCCTCTTTTGCAGTGCTTTGCCTCGCACCCAGCGGTACCACTGATGGCAAGTTCCAGGAATTGTTTGTTGGTTCCCCTTTGGGGAGATGGTGATCTTTGTGCTCGAACATCAGATTTTTGGCCATGACCCAAGAGAGAGCGGTGGGTGTAAAGTGGAAGAGAAGGAAGGAAAGGAAGGCAGGGGGACAAAGCACTTAGGGATTTGGGTTATAATGGGGAATCCGGGTTTTCTTATGGGATGTATCTTGGTGTTTTTTCTTAAGCTTAGGGCACTTTTTTTTGCTGCCTTGCCTTTCAAAGTTTGGAACAGTTCCCAAAAATAATTTTTACAAATAACATTGAATGTTATTAAGTTTAGTGTCTCATGGTTGTGGGATGTATTTTCATTTTACCAATTTATTGAGCTGTTAGTAAATGTTGTATTACCAAAATTCTAGAAATAAGGATTATTGTTATTAGTGATTATGATTGAATTATTAATGAACTAAAATATGGTTGTGTTTTTAATAGGTTTTGGCATCCCTATAAGGGCCCGATCCTTTATAATTCTATAGGAATTATCAAACAACACAACCTCTGTAAGCTTATGACATATATGTCATTTGTTATTAAGTAGTCTGTTGTGAGAGGGACATGTAAAATTTACCATATTTTCTGATTTATATGGCAAAGAAGGGAAAATGAGAACATAAATTTGACTGTGATTTTTAGGTTGCATGCATACAGAACTATATCCAAAGAAGTAGGGCAGTTTATAAAAGGTAAAGTTAAATTTTCTGTAAGTTTCCCTTTTTCTTTTGGCTTTAAGGGTAGTTATAAGTTATAGGTCCTGGAAAATGGTGAGCTTGATTAAGATAAATTGGGTAAGACTCATTGCTCCAAATTAACAGCTCTAGAAGAGGTGAGTTGGTTATGTATGTTCAATAAGTGTAATTATGATGTGGTATTTTACCTTGACCTAATACTTTACCTATAATTAATTCATTGTAAAACCACCATGTCCATAGTTTAAGTCTTGGCAGCATCTTCAACTCTAGACTTGATTCTTCTGGAGGGGATCCACTGCTCTTCTCCTGTTTCTGTAATGATAAGAGCAAAACCTCGGCCCCAAAAGTTTACCTCTCCTTTTTTCCCATTTATTGGTTCTTTCATTTTTCCAATATATTGGTTGTTCACATATTTCATTTTCATTCCATTTTTTTTTTTTTTTTTTTTTTTTTTTTACCTCTCAATGTCTTTCTACTGCTGTGGCATTAGAAATTTGTTGTCTATTAAGAAAATTTAAGGTAAGCAATGCTCTAGACAGTCTGTCCCTAGCAGACTCTCCTCCATCTCTCCCTTTTTGTTTTTGTAACATTAAGTTTAATAAGTGATTATTTTTTTTTACTATCGCTTGTTCCGTCATATGCACATCCTGAAGGCAGCCAAAAGAAGGCACATGTGTGACATCCATTTGTCAAATTTTATTAGGATGTTCTCCATGGGGATTAGTTACTGGAGAGAAAGTGGGGGCATTTATGGGCCCACAAGTAGGACATTGTCTAACAATCCTCTTACTTTCTTTTACTGTTAAGTGGGGATATTTATGACGTAAGCCAGAAGCATTAGTATGTGTAAGTTTATGATAATCAGAAGTTTTTTTTGTATCTTTGTTGGGTAGGAATATCTATTCTATTATGCCATCCTCTTGTTAAAGTATCCCAGTAGGGGAATGGCAAGATGGAAATATTAAAAGAGAAATTGGAAGATTTACAGTTATCCTTGTTAGTTGGCTATTTTGCACTCTTTTTCCAGCCATTTAACTTCTCTTTTGCTTCTGGGCTTAAAATGCGAGGACTATTTAAGTCAGGGTTTCTTGTTAGGGTAAAGCATAAGTTGGAATTCCTAAAGTAGGCCATACCCAATTAATATCACTCAGTAATTTCTGAAAATTATTTAAAGTACATAAATTATCAGTTCGAAACTGGACCTTTTGTGGAGTTATAATATTTTTATTAATAGTATGACCTAAATATTGAAAAGGAACCTGTTTTTGATTTTTTTTTTTTTTTTTGCTATTTGCAACCCATGTTGAGGAAGAATTTCTTTAGCCAGCTGAAATGATTGTTTCAGCTCTTAAGATTGCTCAGCGGCAAAAGGAATATTATCCATATAATGAATAATCATAGCCTTAGGAAATTGTTTTTGTAAAATTTGTAATGGAATGTGAATAAAGGATTGACATAATGTAGGTAGGACTGGTTATCATTCTCTAAGGTAAAACTTTGAACTGATATCATTCAGTAGGAGCTGAATGATTAATAGAAGGAATAGTAAATGCAAATTTTTCTTTATCATTTGGATTAAGAGGAATAGTAAAAAACAATCTTTTAAGTCAATAATAATAATATGCCAATTTGTGAGTATTTTGCTAATTCCTGAGGAAGGGGCCAGCCTCCCCAGGAAGGAATACAACACTCCCTGGGCAGTACATTTCAAGGTTTATGCATCAGTCCCTGGGAGAGTGGCCAGCTTCTCCAGGGAGGAATACAACACCTTTTGAAATATATTTTATTATTTTTAATTTGTTACAAAACATCCTTGATGCGCTTACTATTTTAGTTTCCATTTATTATTATTATTATATATAGCAGAGGTGGAGTAAATCAGACAAACTTAAGTTAAAGCACCTGCCTTTTGATTTTTAGGCAGAGAGGTAGTTTTATAACACATATTTTAAAATAATTAAAATTATGACTAATAACAGTATACTTTTGTTTAATGTTATACTGAAATATTATTAAATTTTCAGCAATTTTATACACCTTTAAAGCATTTATATGAACTTTTTATTTATACAACTTTAATTGTCATAAAATTAGAAAACTTCTTTAATTGTACAACACTTTTAAATATTTCATTTAACTTTTATCACATGAACTTAACCACTTTCAGTATTCCACCCCCTTCCAGGGAACAAACCAAACCATTTGTAACAGTTTGAAACAAAACGCTTTTTTTGACCTTATCATGTTGCAGAGGGTAGTAGAATTGTGGGCGAAGTGGGGAAGGATTAATATTAACAGGGAAGCAAGGCAAAGGGGCTAAGGAGGAAGGGGCGGTGGAGTTGGTAGGAGGGGGAGCAGAGGCGGAAGACAAAGGGTTGTTGTTAGAGAGTGGTCCTGAGTAAGGGTAGGGGGGAAGGGTGGAGAGGGTAGGGGCGGGGGAAGAGGGGAGGACCAACACATTGACTGACATGATGGGACTTGCGCGCCACCTTGTGGCTGCAGCGGAGACAAGGAAGAAGAAGAGGAAGGCGGCTCAGGGTTTTGGACCGGAAGGGAGGGGTATAGAGATGCAGTTGAAGAAGGAGGGAGCCCCCAGTCCTGAGTTTTTTTGAAAGACTGAGAACTTCCTCCTTCTCCAACCGCCCCCTGGTCTGGTTTTTGTTCACTAGGAGGAAGTTCGCCATGTTGTTCCTTCGATCGCAGGTTACAGCTTTTTGGTTGGGACTTGGGGGGGTCGAGCTCCAAAGCATTGTTAATGCGAGAGCAGAGAGACTCCATATCAGAATCCTCTCTAGAGTCAGATGGGGAAGGGTTATCCGCCAGCTGATCAATTAAGTTGACCTGGCAATCGGCAGGTGAAACGGGGGCGCCTTGAAGGCACGAACGAATGGCAACTAGGGTAGGGAGTAGACCAGGGGGAAATTGTTTATTTTCATGTTCCATGGCAGCCGTAACGCGATTTATTAGCTTATTGTATGTCACGGGGTCCCATAGATGGCAGGTCGCTAACCAAGGGTTAAAAGGAAGCAGAAGGTCCCAATATGTCTGAAGCTGTTTTTCGGAGACCTTCAGTCGGTTAGTATCTAAGAGACCGGCCAGCGCTCTGACTTGGGGTGCCTGACGAGAGGAGACTCGCGCTCCCATATCGACGCTTTGTCAGAGCGAGGGGGACTCTGAGGCATGTTAGTTAGCGTGGGGTGGGGCCGCTAATTTAAGCACAACTGGTTAGGGAGAAAAGGAAAGTATATACTGAGACAACACAGAGGAAGAATAGCGCAAGAAAGATTCGCTCCCAGAAATTCCAGTTTGGAGGGGCGGCTGAGGCCAGGCAGAAAGCGAAAGTAACAGAGGTTAAAGAAAGCAGAACAAGAAGTAGAGGAGGCGTTGAATTGATAGATACCAGACAGAAGAGAGGGGGTGCCAAGTTATAGAGCAAGGCGCTGGAGATACTTACAGAGTGCCGCTATTTGAGGCCGATAAGAAGACAAGGCCCTACCATCGGGGCGCGGCGAGAGGTGGGGAGCCCCACATTGGGCGCCAATTGTGGTTGTTCTGAACCACTTGTTGGCAGAAGGGGAACGCTGAGCGGCAACCAGCGTTCGGGGGCCCAGATGGCGTGGAGGGCGCACGGAGGAAAGACCACCATGGAGACGAGGTAAGTACGCAGGTCTAATTTATTACAGGAAGGTTTGTTGTTTATATAGGTTCTGATAAGGGAAGTGAGTTAAGGACATGATTGGAGGAAGAGGGGTGACGTACATAGTAACTGGCAAAAAAGAAGATTTTTAGAAAAGGTTATGATTGGACATTGAGGATTGACTGAAAGAAGTCTTTTCAGGTTCATGCCGGGAGTCACATAGCACTTGGCAGGCATTTTAGCCGCTTGGGGGCACCATTTTAGGTGTCCCTACCACACAACTATATTAAATTCCTAGAGAATAGTTTGTAGAAAGGTGATTCTTATATTTGCATGAAAGCCAAATGAACAATTTTGCAAAAGAACAAAAGATTCACATCACTTCATTCAATATTTCCTATATTGCTACAATAATCAATAGTGTTTATAGTGGTGGTTTGAAACTGTATGTACCACAGAAAATCATGTTCTAAAAGCTAATCCATTCTTGTGGGTGTAAAACTATTTTAAGTAGGACCTTTAGATGTGGTTGCTTCAGTTAAGGAATAGCCAAGGGTGGATCTCAATCCTCTTACTGGAGTCCTTAATAAGAGGATGAATATGAAAGATAGGCAGGAAGCCACAGAAGTAAGAAGCTGAAAAACACAAAACCTGGAAGAAAAGTGAGAGACAAACAGAGATCATGTGCCTTGTCATGTGGCAGAAGAGTCAAGGATCACTGGCAGCCAGTCTTCAGGAACAAGGCATCATCAAGATTTGGACATTTTTATTGGGCTCAAAATTCTAAGCAATAAATTCCCATTGTTAAGCCAATCCTTTCATGGTATCTGCTTTAAGCAGCCAAGGAAATTATAACAGTGTATTACTGGCCAAAGATAGATAGATCGGACAGAATATAGAGTCCACAAATGAACCCACAATTATAGTCAATTAGTTTTGACAACAATTCAAAGGCCATTCAAAGGAGGAATTACATGCATCTAAAACAGTGAGTGTGGAACAAGTATATATCTATAAAACCAAGAAGAAGGAGAGGAATAAGTGGAAGAAGAAAAGGGGGAGGTCAAAGGAGAACATGAAGGAAAAGAAGAACAAAAACAAACACCAACACCCTTACCTCACACCATTAATAAAAATGACACATACACCAATGGAATCTTATTGAGAGTTGGGTAATAAACCCTGACATGTTTGTTCAATTGATTTTTTTTTTTTTGAAAATGTCATCAAATTTATTAATTGGGGTGGTGGTGGAGCAGGTTCACTGACGATCTAACAGTGAACCATTTCAGCAATGTGGATACAGAAGAGGAGCAGGCTACAATCCAAGTTGTAAAGGAGGGAATAGATGGTAAGAAATGATAGGCAGCTACTTTAGAACATTAATTCTAAAAACTTACTTACGTAAAGAAAGGTGAAAAACAGAATCAGAGTCAAAAGCCAGCAACAGGATCAAGAGACATTTTTCTTTTCTCTCAATTGATTTTTGACAATAGTGCCAAGTCCAGTTAAAGGGGAAAAAATATCTTCTTCAAGAAATGCTGTTAGGAAAACCAAATATCCCCATGCAAAAGAAAGAAGGTGGATCCCTTTCTACACCATATACATAAATTAATTCAAAAGCAATCCAAGACCTAAATATCAGAACAAAAACTTAAAACTCCTGGAAGAAAATATAGGGAAGTAGCTTCAGTATCTGGTGTTAAGAAATGCTATCTTAGACTTTCCCCCAATAGTAAGAGGAACAGCAACAAAATAGGATCTTATAAAAATTTAAATGTTTTGTGCATCAAAAGACTTCTTCATGAAAGTAAAAAAGAAAACCTACAGAATGGGAGAAGATATTTGGAAACCACATATGCTATAAGGATTTAAGATCCTGACTATATAAAGAAACATATGCCTCAACAACAAAAAGACAAACTACCCAATTTTTAAAAGGCAAAAGACTTGAATAGACATTTCTCCAAAAAAGATAAACAGATGGTCAGTAAGCACACAAAAATATATTCAACAGCATAAGCCATTAGGTAAAAACACAATGAGATACCATTTCATACCTATTAGAAAGAATACTATTAAAAAATGGAAAAAATAAAATAAAACAAACATTAGAGAGAATGCAGGGAGATAGGAACACATGCTAATTTTTGCTGGGAATGTAAAATAGTACAGGTACTGTGGAAGACATTTTGTAATTTCCTCAGGAAATTAAGATAGAATTACCATATGTCCCAGTAATACCACTTCTAGAAATACACCCCTAAGGAACTGAAAGCAGTGATCCAAAAAGTTACTTGTACACCAGTGTTCATAGCAGAATAATTCACAAGAGCCAGTAGCTGGAAGAAGCCTAAGTGTCCATACAGATGAAATGATGAAAAAACAAACTGTGGTATATACATGCAATGGAATATATTCAGGCATAAATGGAGTTTGATACATACAACAACATGGACGAACCATGAAAACATCATGTTGTGTGAAATAAGCCAGATACAAAATGAAAATATTGTATGATCTCACCTATATGAAATAATTAGAATAGACAAACTCATAGAGTCAGAAACTACAATAGTTATTAGGAACTAGTGGTGGGTAAGGAATGGGGAGTTCTTGCTTAATTTGTACAGAGTTCTTGTTTGAGGTGATGGAAAAAGTTTGATAATGGATGGTGGCAATGGAAGCACATATTGTGGATGTAGTTAACACCACTGTATTGTATATTTAAAAGTGGTTAAAAGAGAAATTTTGTATGTAACCAGAAAAGAATTTTTTAAAAATCCATAGACTTTACAACAAAAACAGTGAACCCTAATGTAAACTATAAACAACAGTTCATAATTAATTACAATAACCTTGTTTCATAAATTGTAACAAAGTTACAAAGTGAATGCAAAGTGTTAATAATAGGGAAAACTGGTGGGGGTATGTGGGTTCTCTATACTTAGCGTATAATTTTTCTGTAAACCTGCAACTTCTCTAACAATACATAAATAAGTCAAAGGAATAAATGTAAAATTTAAATCTATACAATATTTAGAAGATAAAAAAGGGAAAGTCTTTGTGCCATAAGGTTTGGCAAAGATGAATTATCAACAGAAAATCTATAAAACAAACAAACAAAAAAAAACAAAAATGTTAAATTGTGTAGTATCAAAATTAAGGCCTATTTCTCTGAGATAGATAATAGTCAAGTAGAGAAAATATAAAATATTTGGAATCATATATCTAATAGGTAACATGAATCTAGAATTTATAAAGAACACTTAAAACTTATAACATTAAGAAAACAAACAACCCAATAAATAAATGAGCAACATATGTGAAGCAATCATTTAATAAAAAAGATATAGACTCTCAAACACATGAAAAGATGCTCAATATAATTTTTCATTAGAGAAATACAAACTAAAACCACAATGAGATGCCATCACACACCATTAGATGGATAAAATTTTAAAAATAAAATAAAACTTACTATACCTATTGTGGGTAAAGAGGTGGAGCATCTGGAATTCACATGTATTACCAGTAGGAATACAAAATGTTACAGCCAGTTTGAAAAACAATTTGGCAGTTTCTTATGATGTTGTTCAACTCCAAGGTATTTAACAAGAGTAAAAGTTTATTTTCACATAAAAAATGTTATTTCTATGGTGGCTTTATCATTCTTCAGCCAATTAATGGATAAATCAACTCTAGTACATCTACACAAGGAATTCTACTCAGAAATATAGGGGATGAATCACAGATACATATAACAACATGGATGAATCTAAAATTCGTTTTGCTAAGAGAAGGAAGTTGAATTAAAAATCTGCATACTTTATAATTCAATTTAAATGATATTCTGTAAAAGACAAAACTATACAAACAGAAAGCAAATCAGTGGTTTCCAAAGTCTGGGGATATGAGAAGGGTTTAACTAAAAAGGACATTGGGGACTATCTTGATTTTCATGAGGTTTCTCTAATGCATGTGTTTAAAAACACTGACAGACTCTAAAATAAAACTTGTGAATTTTAATCTATTTAAATTATATCTTAATAAAAGAAATTTTAAACAAACACATACAATGAAGTTCTATTTCATATAATCACATCTATGAGAATTAGCTAAAATTAGAAAACTGACAGGACAAATTGCTGGTGAAAATGTGAAACAATTTTTAACTTCCCTACATGAATGGTGGAAATGTATTAATAGAATAGCAAATTACCTGGGAAATATTTGGAAGTTTCTTATAAGGTGATACAGATAATTTTCCTATAGTGCAGTAATTCAACTCCTGGATATTTCCAAAGAAAATTAAAACATAAAATTCCAAAATGACCTGCACATCCGTACTAATGGAAGCATATTTGTCCAAAATTTGAACTCAAACCCATTGTTATCAATTAGAGAATGGATAAACAAATTGTTGTATATTCATACAATAGAATATTACTCAGGAAAAATAAAACTGAACAAATGAGGCACACAATAAAATGGAATATAAAAATACCAAGATGAGTGAATGAAGTCAAACACAAAATATGACTCCATTTTCTGAAGGTCTAAGCAGGGAAAAATGAGTCACAGTGATAAAAATCATAACAGTGTTATCTGAAAGTAGGTCAAAAAGGCAAGAGGAAACTTTCTGGTATGATGGAAATAGTCTATATTGTGTTTTTGGTAGAAATGGAATGGGTATATAATTAAAAAGCCATCATTTATACTGAAAGATTTGTAAATTTTACTATATGTAAATTATACATGAAAAATGACAATTTAAAGTAAAAATATAAAATCTCATATTTTATACTATCCACTGAGAACTATTATGGAAAATTATTGTGATTCTTTTTTGTAACCCCCCTCTAAACTCTAAAATTGAAATCAGAGGAGAACTCAACAACCTTCCATAGCACCATTAGAGGCACAATATGTGGATAGTTGGAGTAGTAGTTTTATGTAGCATAGGACTTCCATGTATCTATTTAAAAAATCTGACTTTTATTTAATTCACTTCTAGAACTTGCAGAAGGCCAGTGGATCTGAGGAAAACACATAGTGGGAAAGCAGAAGAGAAACACTCAGATGAACTGCAGACAGTCATCTCTTCCAAACTAACCTTGTTGCTGAGAATAAGCCACCAATTATTACTTTGAACTTGTATTTTTTTCATCAACAGTGATGGCCAGGCATCAAACTGTATGCATTATTTAATAGCAGGGGTATATTTAAGGACTCATTATGCCTATAAAATTAATAGAAGGTAAAATGTCCAAGAAAGTGTTTTCTAGGGCTGACACCATGTATCACTTAAGAGTCTGATGTAAACTTAGCCAGGAAAATGTATTAATTAGTTCTATGAAATATAGATATAATTTTTTTTTAATTAAAGGCTTAATTTTTAAGAATAGTTTATAATTTTGTTTTTATAAAATTGTCACCTGATAATTGACCCAGACTAAATATAGGTATAAGAGAAGGGAGAGGCACCCCAAATTTTGAAAAGCCTCTCTGGACACAGACCCTTTCAGACATTCTGTTGCATGACCTACTGCTTGAAAAGTGCCCAGACACTACGTTCCCACTGTTATTTTTGTAAGAGGCTGTTTAAATAAAGTTGTTGAAGTATTACATGGTGTCTAAGTCTTACCTTTGATGTAGATTGAGCCAAGGGGGAAATGCCTCTGTCATCCAAATCCCTGATTATGACAACTGACCACAAGGGTGGGATCTGCCGCCAAGTGAGGAATGGCACCCATGTCTTCGGGAGAATCTGGGGACAGTGACTGGGTAATAACACTCCTCAACCCACAGAAGGGTAAATCCTGGGAGCCCCTCAGTGGGGCTGGTGGGTGGTGTGTTACTTTTAGTATGTTGCAGAATTTACATGTGTTATGTGTGTAAAAGTTGTCACCAGACAATACCAAAATTATTCTTAAATCTGCTCTGACCTCCCCCCAGTAAGGATGGACAGACTCCCAGGAGAAAGGTATGGGCCTGAGGGGACAGCCCTGGCTTGGGAAGCTGACTGCAGGCCGGAGGGTCTCCAGCTCCTGCTGAGCAAAACCCCCCATCCTAACAGTCCCCTGGACCAATGTAGCAGCAAAGTCCACAGAGACACCAAAAGGTGCATTACCACCCACCCCATCCTTCTCCCCACCACGATAAAACTGTGGGGCTGCAGAAGGGGTGCCCTGTGCACAGGATGCTTACTGGCTGCTTCTAAGTGAGTCCTGGGAAATGTGAAAGGATGACCCTAGGGCGTGGGCTGCGGCCATCCACCCACAGGCACCACTGGTTACCACCCATTGTGAGGGAACTCAGCAGCCACCAAGGCCATGGCCAGCTCAGATGATGAAGAGCTTGCCCCAGATACCACGGAAATACTAAAATAAAGCACACCCCTGATTCAGACAATAATTCTAGTTCTACTTAAGGCCTGATGCAGGGACCAAATAACAAAGGTGCCAGCAGTATGTGCCACATGACTGAGGAAAAACCTCTGTTACCTACAGGTTGAAAGATGCAACAGCTGGCATGTATCTCCAGAGAGGATAAGATCTTTTCATTACTCAAAAAATCCCTTCAAGGTTATCCAAAAATAAAGGCAGGTGGGGGTCCTGAAGGCATGGAGTGCAGATAAAAACCGCTGCTACACCTTGATACAATGGCCACTTTTGGCCTGGTACATGGCCTACTCAACCTGCGTTTACTTACCTTAGAACCTTGGGTAGCTAGTGCAGGACTGAGGAAGGGCTGGAGCAGCCTCTGCAATGAGTTATGCTTCATTCCTTCAAGGCAATCCACCATTTGATAAGCCCCAAACATCCATGCCTGCTGGATTCCCTACAGTTAATTTTGAGGAGCGCCCTCACTGCAAGTGTAACCAACTCTGTTGGTCCTGTTGGCAGTACCTCCTAAAATATACATTGCTTTGAAGGCCCTCATCACCTTAAAAAAATACGAAAACACAAACATCATATCCACCAGATTTTGAAGGCAACAGCCTGCTCTACCTTCCTGGAACAGATGTGCACACAGTTTCACCTGGAGCTCCATTCCTTGCTTCCCCTGTGCCCATCTCCCACCTAAGCTGCCCACAGCTGAATCAGGGAGTCCTCTATCAACAAGTCTCTGGGATCCTACAGACAGTCATACATTCCAACTGGACCACCAGCTCTCCCACTGGAACAAAGAAGTTTCAGACCTTCAACAATGGCAGGTCCACTGCTCATGTCAGGGTCCAGCAGCCTTTCCCAGGCACCACCACAGATGTCAAATACCTGTTCACCAAACTTATGTTAATTTGAGAGCCTCTAAATACACAAACTTTCATGCCCTTATTTAGACAGTCGATTACAGGTCACATTGATCCCAATTCTCCAGCATGATACAATGACCCCCACAGTGCCCACTGGTGGACTGGGAGGGAGAGTTGGGAGGGGGACTAGGTGAACATGGGATTTGTGGGTATGATGTTGAAAGTGCAGGAGTGGGAATGCTCTTATGGCAGTATGACAAGGTAGTGTCACTGGTTTAGGGTATAGGTTGGGGGGCATTCAGGAAGGGATACATCTGGAGTAGGCTTCTGGGGAATGTGTGAGTGTTCACTTTCATTTTTGAAGGCCAAAATGTACTCCTACTAGGCTTCCAATGGGTTACCTCAACAGACCCCCACTGGCTCACGGCCTCTACCAACAAAATCTCACTGCCTTCCAACTGCCATCTGCCAACAGCCTGTAGTATATTATAAATGACATCCTCTTGGCCCATAACCTAAAAATGATGTAAGATGGACCCTCATGTTGAACCCTGACCTCCTGATCCAGCAGAGAAGAGCATTCACCCCACTCAAAACACAGGCACCCACACCCTCCATCCAATTGCTTTTCTTAGCATCCATTGTCAACATATTCAAAAAACGTGATATGTAAACCTGAATCACTGAAGTTTTATGTTACTTGGCTACATTAAAACTGCAAATCTGAAAGAAGAATACAGACAAGAGTAGACTGGGGTCCTCAAGAAAGTTTGCTATGAGATTACCAAAAACAGATGTAGCTTTAAGATTACCAATCATGTTTCATTGGTAACAACTTAAAATTATTTTCTGAATATTTTATTACTTCTAAATAAGAATATTTGCTTATCATCTATTCCAGGAAAAATATTTTGTAGGATTAATCCTCTGTTTTTCTGAGTAATGACATATAATATAAGCAAATACATTCACATAGGTGCACATTTCATAGTCACAGTTAGAAAACCAATCAAATTATTGTTAATAAAGTTGACATTTGGGCATAAATGGTATGAGCCCAACAAGGCCTGTAGAAAACTCTTCAATTTAGGAAAATTGATTCATTTATGTTGTGTATATTTTCCATTGTTTTTCCTTTTTTCTCCAAAGATTTATTTTTAAAAATCCAGCATTAACAAGCTGAGGAATAGTGAGAATAATAATAAAAGTAGGGCACTGGACAGACCAAAATGGTTAATAGTGTATTCTGGGGGTCCAAGAATGATGATACCCAGCATCCCTGGCCTCTACCCATTAGAAACCAATTCTCCACCCCCACCCCCAGACTTCTCTGGATCTTAGGGCCAGACATTTTTATTGTATCCTGGGATTCAAAATTGACCAATTTTGAGAAACTTTGGCCTATATATATATAGCAGGCATATCTGGGCTACCTCCTGGACAGTGGTCTTTTAGGTCTTACAGTTGCCTCAATCTGAAATGACCACCTGAAATTGAGCATTTTCTTATGAAATACATTTTGGCCCCATCTTTGATCATCAATATCTGAATTCTTTTCACCACCACCCAGGCAACTAATCCACAAATTAAGATATCATCAGATGATTTTCCTTTTCACTTGTCTTCTCATCAACTTTTCATCTTGGAATATCTATTTCCTTTAAATCCTCCTTTAAATTTTCATTTGTCACATATTAGAAGCTGGAAATTTTTTCTTTATTCTTCTATATTCTTTCTTTATCCTTCTATATTCTACTCATGAATCTCCTCTCCATGAGATAATCTCAAATTTGTCTTCCCAGAATTTTTATTGATTTTTAGTCTTTTACTCCTATTATTTTTAATATCCAAGAGTCCATTTTTTTCCTTTAATGATAAGTTTTCTTGAAGTTGTCTTTTCTTTGCATTGTCTGTTTCCTTCAAGTTGTATTTATATGATGAGGATTGTTTATTTTATGGTAGAAGTTTTCTTTAAGTATCTCAGCAGAGTGTCTGATACTTGTGGCTGAGAGTGTCAACATTTATTAAGCAAATCTTCAAACTAAATTCCTTGCTTGAAAGAGGTAAACTCTTCTTCAATATACATATCAGATAATTTTGAGTCTTTAGGCTTTACTTTTTTTAAATAAAAAACCTACAGAATTTTCCTGCTGCAGAGACCAAATAAAAAGGGCCCGGTCAGCTGTACCACATGAACCTGAGGAAGCACCTCAGCTACTCACAGGTGAGAAGATGCAGCAGCTGGCAGCTCTCTGGAGAGAGGGTGAGATCATTTCAATACTTAAAGATCGCTCTCAAGATTATCCAAAAATAAAGCAGGGTGGGGCCCTAGAGGCAGGGAGAGCAGATTGTTACAATGGGTATTTTTGGCCTGGGCATGGCCTACCCCTACAGGAGCTCACTTAAATCAGAGCTGCTTGTGGCTATTGCAAGACTGAGGAAGAGTGGGAGTGTCTTCCACACTGAGTTATACTCCAGTGGATCTACCCAGAAGCCATCCCCATGGGGCTGTATACCACAAGACAAGTCTCAAAGAAGCCACCCCAGCCCCAATGCCTTAGTTATTTTGAGGGGAGCCCTTGCCACAAGACAAGCCCTAAAAAATACAAAACCACAAACATCCACTAGGTGTTCAAGGCAGCAGCCTGCCTTCCCTACCTAGAACTACTTCTGTCACAGGGAAATCCATTCTCCATGGTTCCCCAACTGAGCTGCACACAGCTGAATCACGGCACCTGTACTGGCAGCTGTGCCAAGGAGGGCTTCTTAATTGGATCATCTCTGACAAATCTCTTGAGGTCTTGAGGCTTTCCTTGATGCTGACATAACACATAAGTGCACACTCCAGGACAAACAAGCTCCAGACTATCAACAATGGCTGGCCTCCTGTAGCCATATGAGTCCAGCATCATTTTAGTTTGCTAACTGCTGCTAGGAGCAATAGATCAGAGATGGGTTGGCTTTTACACTGGGAATTTTTAAGTTAAAAGTCTATGGTTCTGTACCTGAGAAAGTGTGCAACTGAAGGCATCATCAGAGATGCTTTCTCACAGAGCTGCAACTGGAGTTGATGAGGCACATGGCAGGGCACAATGGCAGCATCTGCTATTCTCACCCTCCTCCTCCAGACTCACACTCTGCCCAAGCTGCAGCTGTGGGTAATCCACTGGACTCTCTCTTCCCCTCCCAGCCACCTGCTTCTTTGACTGCTGATCTCTGGACCCAGTAGAGATGTGAAATCACTCCTTACAAAGTACTGGTGATCTTCACCTCCATGGAATTTCTGAGCTACAAATAAAATGAAAAAAAAAAAAGTCAAGAA
Source organism: Tolypeutes matacus (assembly GCA_026826555.1). Lineage (NCBI taxonomy): Eukaryota > Metazoa > Chordata > Mammalia > Cingulata > Chlamyphoridae > Tolypeutes > Tolypeutes matacus. The sequence goes on along the minus strand of JAKSZT010034045.1, from coordinate 1,440,127 downwards.
ATCCCACAGCCATTCTGCCTCAAACTCCTCACTCTCAGGGTTTCCACCTTGGCCAAAGAGGCTCAACACATTGTTACATTTGGGGCTTTGGGTAACAGAGTCCACAAGAACAATGTTGCCCCCTTGACTCGATGTACATCACAGATGAGTCTTAGGCACTGTGTTGCATTTAAACAGGTTAATTGAAACAGCACTTTCACAGAAATAACTATAAAACATGTTGGTGTCCCTGACACCTTTTAGTCTACAGGACCTACAGCCGACTGACTGAGAGGGACTTTATCTCTCTAAATACATGTAGACTAAATACAGGTATAAGAGAGGGGAGAGGCCCCCCAAATTCTGAATGTTGTCTCCAGAGTCCCTCCCACTCAATCATATGCATAACCCATGACTATAAAGTGCCCACAACACCAACATGCCTCCGGTGTTACTCTCATAAGAGTGCTGCTTAAATAAACTTGGTTAAGCATCAGATGGTGCCTAACACTCAGCTTTGATGCAAATAAAACCAAATGGTAAACTCGCCTCTGGGAACTTTTTTTTTTATTTTTCAAAGATATATTTATTTCTTTATTTCTCTCCCTCCCTCATTGTTTTGCATTCACTTTCTGCTCTCTGTGTGTTCTTCTGTGTCTGCTTCACTTTTTTTTAGATGGCCAGATCCTGGGACCTTCTGGAATGGAGAAAGGCTGCTCAATCTCTTTTGCCACCTCATTTCACTGGTCTGCAGAGTCTCTTAGTGTCTCTCTTCTGTGTCTTTTTTTATTGTGTCATGTTGCTGTGCCAGCTCCCTGCATGGGTCTGCACTTCCATGCACACCAGCACTCCTTGTGGTCCAGCTCACTACATGGGCCAGCTTGCCTTTCACAAGGATGCCCTAGGAATAAAATCCTGGACCTCCTATATAGTAGATGGGAGCCCAATCACTTATGACACACCTGCTCCCCCCCCCCAGGAACTTGACACCCAAGTCTGATAACACAACAAAGCAAATTTCAATATAAATAAATTCAATTTAACTATGTGGCTATTGTGATGTGTTAAAGAACATAAAAATATAATTTTAAAAGCTTGAAATTAAATTAAAACCAGGTGTGCAAAGAAGCAGAGTAATAAAACCCATATTATATAAAATAGCAATTTGAAGAAAATACCCAGAAATAACATATAAGTGAAAGTTAGTAGCCCAAAGGAATAAAGTACCTATTATCAACATATCTTGTTTGTTTAAGGAGGAAGAGCAGAGTTCACACAGAGACATGAAAGAGACAAAAAATTCAAATTACAATTTTGAGATGAAAAATTCCACATGTATAAAGTACAGTGAATGGGATTAACATCAAATCAAACAGCACAGATACATTATTATTGAACTTGAATTGGTAGAAATACAAAGAGAAAGAGAAAAAGTACCAAATAAAGAACAAAGCCTTACTGAGCTATGAGAAAACTTCAGGTGTCTAATACATGAGTATTTGGAATCCCAAAGAAGGAGTAATATTTGCCATTTTTTTCAAGATTTGTTAAAATTACAAACTTACAGATTCAAGAATCTCAAAGAATTCCATGCAGAAATAACATGAGGGAAACTTGTCCAAAGTATATGATGATCAAATTGCTTTAAAACTAATGATAAAGAGAAAATGTTAAAATCAGTAAAACAAAGAAAGTACTTGAAATATAGAATGAGGGCATGAATGGCAACGGACTCATCAAAAAAAATGTAAATCAGTGGACAGTGGAGTAACACCTTAAATTACTGAAACAAACGTAAATGTCAACCTAGATTTCTATACCCAATGAAAATATTTTTCAAAAAATAAGAATAAACATTTTTAGAAATACAAAATATGAAAATTATAGTACCTAGCTAATGTAGCATATGCAAAATATGCCACATATTCACGAGTTGTTATTCTTCTCATCCAGTGTCAACATATTAAAAAAATCTGATGTGGAAAAATCTGATTCCATGAAGTTTTATGGTGATGTTAAAACAGTAAATTTGAGAGAAGTATAAAGAATTGAGTAGACTGGAGCCTTTAAGAAGTATTGCATCTATAGTACCAAAAGCAGGTGTAGGTTTTACATTATAAATCATGTTTTATTTTTAGTAATTTATAAATATATTAATATATATTATGCTTGAATATTTTACAGGTTCTAAATAAGAATTTTTGCTTGTCATCTATTTCCAGGGAAATTTATTTTGTAAATGTAAGCCATTGTTTTTGTTGAATGATGTGATATAAGTAAATATATTCCCATACTGCATATTAAATAGCCACAGTTAGAGAAACACCCGAATAATTGTGAATAAAATGGCATTTGGAGAGAAAGAGCTTACTTAATACAATGAAATTATTTCTTCACTAAAGAGAAATTTCAGATGTTTTCCAGGGTCCACATCAAGCTTGACCAAGCATTTCCAATGATGTTACCAAGATCTCACTTCCTTTAATCATTTTCTTGGCTTTATTCCATCAGTCAAGATTCTAATCTAAATAGGTTTCCACTTTGGTCACAAGATGGCACTGATAGATCCAATGGCTGCCAACTTCTCTCAGGCATCATCACCGAATGAGTCAGTTTGGTGGACCTTATTACTAAAATGAGAAAGATCCAGTCTGTCACTAACATTCAAGAGCACCAATGTGACTGTGACTGTTTTTCAAAATCAGTGGTTAAGTATGTGTGGTGAACTTTTCAGTGCATACGTTATGAAGATGGTAAATAAGAGTATTCATTATTTGCCATATTCCTGTGAATTTCAAGTACAATCCATTTTGTACTTGAAACAGAATTATGATTATTTTATTTTTTCTTAGATAGTATTTCCAAATAAAGCATTATCATGATTCTTGGTGAAAATTTGTGCTTGCTTCTAAAACAAGTTTTTAGGTTTATTGAATTAAACATTAACTGGATAGGAATTCTTAATATTATAACCACAAAACTTTAAATCTCACCACGAATAAGAAATATTTAGAGCACATATAAGTAATATAGTCACATATCATTTTGAAGACAATTAAAATATTTATAACAATTGCCATCAGGATCCCCATCCTGGCTTGCATCACTAAACTGCAGCACCTAGGGCTGTACACTGTGCTGAAAATCACACCCTTCAGGAGCCTCATGGGTCCTTGCACACGGTGGGTGCTGTCCCACTCTGCATGTGGCAGCTGCAGCTGCCATTAAGGTGTTGGGGCACTTTTTTGGTTTGGCTTTTGAAGGGGATAGTGAGTGCCTTGTCTCATTGTTCTTGCTGCCTTCCAAAGCACTGTATATGCTGTTACATGAGACCCTCTCCAATTTTGACCTTCCAGAAGACCATTTGTTGGGCTATGTCTTCAGAGCAATCAGACAAAAGTACACATGTACTTGGCCAAACTGATTGGCCCAGATTCAGTAACTCATCCTCATCCTCAGTTCCATTTGCCTGCCAGCTAATACTAAAGGGTTGGAAAGCTGTGTCCATCTCTTTATTCTTGCAGGATGAAGAATAAGAAATTTGGATAGAAGAAGCTAAAATGTTTACATTAAGACAACCTTGGTGTTATTTCAAATCAAAGGCCTGATAATATTTCAATTCTTTGGTTTTGGAATTAACGTGGTTAATAAATTGGTACTATTCCATAATCATCAATGTAATAAATTTCTGAGATTTCTAATTCCATGTTTTCCCTGAAAGTTAAACCTAGAAATATTTCCCTTTTAATTTGTTACTTAATCTCCTTAAAACAAAATAGTAATAACTGTAAATATATATGTAAAACATTTTTTATGCTTTAATATGTCTTAATATGGGGTTGTGTGTAAACAAAACAAAATTATCAAGGGGAAGTGTATGTAGCTCAAGTGTTTGAGCACCTTCTTCCCATGTACAAGGTCCCGGGTTCAATTCCTGGTACCTCCTAAAAACAAATGAAAAAACCAACTCTGTCACTGGGGAGTGGATGTAGCTCAAGTAGTTGAGCACCTGCTTCCCATGTAGGTCTTTATTGAGTATATATAATGGGAAGATAAATATTTATATGACAATATCCATGTCTTTAAAGAATATATCAATTTACAGATAGAATATTTCCAAACATTTAATAGTTATAAACTTATCTAATCTAAATAAATTTACATCTACTTTTCTTATTATAACTTATTAACTTCAAAAAACATGAAATTTGAATTCAAACAATTTTATTTATTAATTTTATAAAACATGATTTTAATTTTAAAAATTAGTGATTAGATTTACAAGATCAATAAAGAATATAATCTCAACCTGTAAAATGAGCCTGATGACTTCACAGACTTGAGCCAGGCTATTTGCTGACTCACACTCCACCAGGGAATGCTAGTGAATATGTTATAGTACTCAGATGACAAGATATATGCTCTGTCCGCCATTCAAAAGGCATTTTTAATTAAATACCAAAAATTTAAGATTTTGATGATATAAGCCTTAGTTTATGACTTTAAAAAAATGTGAAAATTTAAAGTAAGTGCTTTAGTGCAAAATTCAAATCAAATAATTTTAACCTATCACTGAGGCATTTTAATGGTAATTGCTAAAAAAAGAGAGAAGTAGATACTATGAATTCAATTTCTGTTGGAGAGAAAGAGTTTCTTTAAAAAAATTATAAATTTGGGTAAATAAAGTACATGTAAATCTCTGATGCTTTGCTTTTTAGTAATAATTGTAATCAGATTTAAGTTATGTTTGTAATTGGAATCATATCCTAAGGCTATTTTCATGCACCAATGTTTTCATATATTTCAAAACTCATGATACTTCAGGTAAACATAAAAATTACATGCACACTTAAGTACGTCACTTATATCTTGTGTAGGGCAACTTTCCTTAATCTCAATGAAAGTAGCGATGAACAGTTTATTTTCTGTAAATAACACAAAAAAAGAAAATGAAGAAAACAAGTGTACATTTTGAAAAAAATATATATCCCAATAGGACAAGGTTATTTTCATATTTTTGTATGGTGTTGAAAGGAGTAAGCACACTTCCTTTTTTATAATTTTTTTAATTTTTAAAGAAGTTTAAGATTACATAAATGTTACATAAAAAATATAAGAGATTCCCATATGACCACTCCCTCTCACTTGCACACTTTCCAACATTAACAACATCCTTCATTAGTGTGGTACATATTTTAAAATTGATGAAACTATATTGAAGCATTGCTACTAACCATGGATTACAGTTTACATCACAGTTTACACTTTGTCCCACACAATTTTGTAAGTTATGACAAAATATACAATGGCCTGTATCTGTCACTGCAATGTCATGCAGGACAAATCCAATGTCCCTAAAATGCTCCTATAATACACCTATTCTTACCTCTCCCATCCCACAGAACCTCTGGTTGCCACTACATTTACATCAATGATGAGTTATTCTATTGTTAGTATAATAATAAGTCTATAGTAGAAAAATAATCTTACTTTAGGTCATTGTTAATTCTCCAATCTTGAGGATCTGGGGAAGAAAAACCCTTGTTACACAGCTGGGATAACAGAGAACCTTGATATTTCATGTGGCACTCTAGACTATAGCCAAGAATACTATTGTGTGATATTTCATTACAAGCCTTATGAATTCCAGAATATTGTTGGAGAAAATGGCAAATATTGCATTATTATCACCTCTTCCAGAGATACATGGATAAAGTGATGAAATGTCAATTCTATAAATGACAAAGCATTAGTTGAATATTGTAATAAAATACAGGCATTCAAAAGAACTATCTAAATCTTCATCATTGATGTGGTTTGAGGAAGGTGGGCAGAGCAATGCTCTTCACTTGTCCTCATATACGCTCAAAAATAAAAGAAAGAAACTAGTCCAAAAAGGAAGACAATTCTTTACAAGTTTGAAGCTGAAAATCCAGCACAAAAACCATTATTAAAAGAACCCTCACAAAATCTAGAAATTATTACAAGTGTACCATGTGCACAATTTTTGTCAACTCCTTCTGTATTTTCATGAATTCTAAGCAATAAAACACTTGAAAGAAGAAAGAGCCTTTTGTAGGTTTTTCAGAGAAAGAAAAGAAGAGATGAACTGATCAGAAAGCATACTAGTCTGCAGCTTACCTTGGCTGGGAAAGACAAGACATACAAAAAAATAAAAATAAATAAAAAGGAAGGGAGCACTATCTTTAGACAGGATATGAGGAATACAGATTAGTATTGGGCCTCCTTGGAACTGAGAATGTCTTTGGATTTGAGGACAGGGCCTGCATGGTTACACTGAAAAGTGAGAAAAGACTTTAGTGTGAAAATACCTCCAAGAATATATTAGAAAAAAAGATGAAGAGATGCAAAAGAAGACTAGGATGAAGATGATGAGGAGCCACAGGAATAGCAGCAAAGACATAGTCATGGAGCAGGCACTAAAGCAGCACCACTGGTTCTTTTACTGACTGAATCCAAATTTCCACTGCATAGAATGATACCAGTCAGGTAGATTAAGGAAAATCTTGATTCAGTTCAGCCTCATCTTCAGAGATCCTACTCATAGATGAGTCCACACCAAATAATAACATCTTCAAAGATCCTATTTACAAATTGATTTGCACGCACAGCAATGTTGGTTAAGACTGGAATGTGTATGTATAGGGGTTAGGAATCAATCCCCAACAGACCAGATTAAGGGATAATTAGAGTAGTTATCTTATGCTTGTATTCTCCAAAGAAAAAAAATCCAACATCCTATCCTAGAGTTGTCAAAATTTTGTTCAAAAAATATCTATTTCACATTGTAATTGCTATCCCAGCTGCATTTCTGTTTTATCACTTAAAAATCCATATGGGTGTAATAGATGGAAGCTAATACAACCAGGCATTATTTAGTTGTTCTCAGCACATCCAGCTGTATGGGTTAAATATTTCCTTAACATCAAATAATCAAAACCATCATCCTATGCAGAGAAATCCTTTTAACTCCATAATCTTTCTAGGGGCTCCAATAAGGAAGAGGGCAGGAGTGGTAAGGGGTTTCAATTTCCATAATTTTACATTCTAAATTCTAAGTGGAGCTTTGTTTACTACTTAATATTTTATTTCCTGTAATTGCTACTCTTTCTACCCGATTCCCATACATGTGATCAGAGCTTTCCTTTCTTTGTTTAGTAAAACAAAATGTTTGATGTATATTCACTGTGTACTACAAGTTTTAGCAAAGCTTGATAAACAGTGAATGATAATGACAGCACACTACAACAGAAGATGCAAATTCAGGTTAAAATGTACTTCCTAACCCCTCGTTGACCAGCCCCACTCAAGGACCTCTCATTACTGGCCATCTGTCTCTTTTGGTCCTGGCCTAATTTCATGTGGCTGGTTGCAGTTTTCTCCCATCCTATACTCTCTGAAGTAAAAGCACCAGGAAACATTCTAAATTATTTTAATATTACTTTGAAGAAAAAGTTTCCATTTGAGCAGATAGTCTCTAAACTATAATAACCCTACAAATCTCCTCATCCCCATAAAAGGAAACATCACACTACTTTCAAGAACAAAATTAGCCAAACTCCTTAAAGAAATTCATGTTTCTTACCGAACAAATCATAGCCAACATTCAAAATAGAAAATATTTTTCATATTTTATAACTATTTAAATAAAAATAATAAAATTAGAAAAAAAGTATATGAGAAAGAGCAACAGATGAATTTAGGACCCTAGAGTTTAAATAGGATTTTCACTGAGAAGCTGTGTAACATTAAAAAATCATTAACCCCTCCGGGTTTCACTTTCCTATCCAAGCAATAAACAAAGATTAAGCATCTATTATGGACATACATAGAGGTAAATAAATAATTTTTCAAAAGCAGCTTAGTTCGTAGTGTTCCATCTACAAACAAGCCATTGTTGATAGTTTATATGGCATCTACTATTTCTGTGAAATACTTGCATTTGGCATCCCCTTGCTTAGTGAGGATGGAAATATAGGCATGGAGGCATATTGCTTGATTCATACTTCCAATGGCACATTACAACTTTCAGACAAGGGTTGTTACCTTTTAAACACAAAATGTCACCCTAGTGTTATTTTATTCAAACAATGGGGAATCATTCATCATGTTTTAGGGGGAAAAATGTTCCAACGTGCAGTGAAAAAACATATGTAATAAATTCCTTCTTTAAAGATAGTTTCAAACAGGAAAAGAGGTAGAAGGAGAAAAAAATGGGCAAATGTTGAAGAAAAAACAAGACATAAATTAACAATACTAGAAATAATTTATTGAGAGAAGACTCAAATTTACTTCTTCATGGTAATGAGGAATTAGGATAAGAGAGCTGTCACCAAATATATTGTAAATAAACACACTGATCCTCCTCAAGCTGAAATGACCTTCAGAGGAGATCCTATTTATGATTGGAAATTTCTCCTACACAGGATTTTTCTCAGGGCAAGATTAACATCTTTATTCCTCAAACTGTAGATTAAGGGGTTCATCATGGGAACAACAATGGTGTAAAAGACAGAAGAGATTTTTCCCTCATTCATAGACTTGGCAGAAGATGGTTGGAGATACATAAATGAACATGATCCAAAGAATAGAGAAACAGCTATTATATGGGAACTGCAGGTGCTGAAAGCTTTGGATCTTCCCTCAGCAGAACTGATATGGAGGATGCTGCAGAGAATGAAACCATAAGAGATAAAGATGGTGATACTGGGCACAAAGATATTGATGCTTCCTAAAATGAACAATACCAGCTCATTGACATAAGTGTTTGTACAGGAGAGCTGGAGCAAAGGGAGGATGTCACAGAAATAATGGTTGATGGTGTTGGCATCACAGAAGGTCAGTCTCAGCATACATCCTGTGTGGGCCATAGCAACAGAAAATGCCATCAAATATGAACCAAAAATAAGGTTGGAGCATACTTTAGGGGACATGGCAATGTGATACAAGAGTGGATTACAGATGGCGACATAACGATCATAAGCCATTGATGTCAGCACATAGTACTCTGAGATGATAAAAAAGCAGAAAAAGAAGAGCTGGGTCATACACCCCTGGTAGGAGATAATATTCTTCTTTGATATGAAGTTGAACAGCATCTTGGGTGTGTAAACAGAAGAATAACAGAGGTCAATGAAAGATAAGTTAAAGAGGAAAAAGTACATGGGGCTGTGCAGGTGGGAACTCAGTCCAATTAGAATTATCAAGCCCAAGTTTCCCAGCATCGTGAACATATACATTAATAGAAATAGGAAGAAAAGGGGGAGTTGGAGATCTGGGTGTACTGTTAATCCCACCAGTATGAATTCAGTCACAAAGGAGCCATTTCTAGGAGAAATTCTTTCTTGGGGAATCTGTGAGATAAGAAAAAAAGGGTTATATCAGAAGGCAACCCAGATCCTTCCACAACATAACTTCCACAAGGATGGTGTATAAATTGGGACTGTATTAGACTAGCACAACCAGGACAATAGAATCTGCCTTTACCATAGTTTTGATACTGAGTGGCAATTCCTTCTTCTGATTACAGTCTGAAGCTAAATATAGCCAAGAGCACCCCAACATTAGCCTAAAGATTAAGGTCACTTCCGCCAGGCAAAAACATGACTGATGGAAAAAACAAGGAAGATGGGAGAAACAGGACCAGAAAAAATCATTCTCTTTCATCTCATCTTTTCATTCACCTGAGCCCTATCTTCACCTGTGTACCTGAGGCACAGGTGATAGCAACCAGGATCTGTCCTCTGATGCAGGTTAGACCCTGCCCTTGTGTAAACCATGAATAATGTCTCAGGATCCAAACTAAGACTTAACATCTAGGAGAGGTCTGGAGCTTCCCCAAGTTGTAGAGTAAAAGCCATAAACCTACAAGAGTGAGAGTTGCCTCCATGAAGACAGATCATACAAACTGAGATAGGGGACCCCAGAGTATCCTTATGTCTTCTAACATAAGGTTGCCTCAAGTAGATTTTCCTGCCTTTTTCACTTGAGTGAAAATATTGCATAAAGTGAGGGAGAAAGCAGCATGTCTTAATCCCTGGACATCCTTCTCAAAATAAGGAAGGGTGGACTACAAAAAAATCAGGAACTCACCATTTTTAGGCCAGAATTCTGAGCTTCCTCTTCCCTTTTACTTACTCCCATGATCACAGAAAGACAAAGGATTTTGGTTGCTTTGACTCTAAGAGAGGATGAAGACCAGACTTAATTTCCAACATGCTCTGGAAGTTTTTCTGTGATACATATAATTTCTGATTTTCAGCCCATTGCAGCAGCAGAGAAAAAAATGAATATTCTTTAGTAAATAGGCAGGTGAATTTAACGTTGGTTCAATAAGACCAGGCAATTGTTTATGAATAGATTGGAAACTTGCTTGGTCACTGGGTAACAGATTCTGTATATAACAGGGTAATTATATAATTGTAATTACACCCTAGTCCACGATATACTTTAGTTCCTTACGGATGCAATATTTTACTCAAGTGTTTACTTTACTCTAGGGATTGTACATACCTCAATACAGACCTAAAATGAAACTCTCACATCCCTACCCTCTTCACCTCTCAAGGGAAATCTGTCTATTGCATTGTTCTCTTCTTCCTTGCCATTTCCTAAGGAGAGTTTCCACATGGTTTTGGGCAACAGGTTTCTGTATTAATTTATCAGAAATTTCTCAAGAACTGCAGTAACTGACTTTAGCACTGTCTTTTCAGGGATAGCTCCAAATAATTTATAATGCCTGCCGTCCTTCTAATGTCTTTATTTCTAAACACCTACTGGGAATATCCTTATAAGTTCTTAAATGAAATATTTCAGTAACTGAGGTCATCAATTTATTTTCAACTTACTAGTTAAAAATTTGGCCTCTGGGGTAAGAGGGCATGTGTTTGAGCCCTACATCCATTAATTCTGACTTTAATTGGGCAAGTTACTAAAACACTCTCTGCCTTACAGACTTTGTTAGATAAGGATGGGAATAAGAGCATCTCTTTCACTGGCTTTTTGTGACTGTTAATTGAGCAAATATAAGTTAAGTGCTTAGAACAGTAGTGCCATACAAATGGTAAATTGTCTATAAATGCCAGCTTTCATGCTATGTTCTCAAAACTTCCAATAGATGCTCCATCATAATGCTCCTCAGACATTATTCTTTACTTTTTAATTTCTTTGCTCTCCTCAACTATAAGCTCTGTAAGATAGAAACCACTTCTGTCTTATTTGCTACTTTGCCTCTGGTGCTAAGGTCAATACCAAGTACATAACACGTATTCAATAAATATTTGTAGAAATTAAGTTATTCTTTGGCTGAAAACCCTCAGAATATTTTTCACATACCTCACATGCTCCCACAGCCACCACCTGATTCAGGAACTTTTTAGGTTTTACGTGACCTGTATTACTGAACAGTAGTGACTTCTAACCTTTACTGTAGAATTTCTCACATACACATTCTAATTCAGCCAACTATACTGCTGCTAGAATAATCTCTCAAAACACAGCTCTGCCTTTTTCTAGCTCAAGATCTGTCAGTGTTTCTCCCTTAACCACTGGCACAGAAAGCTTATAATAAAAGTATAATTTCACCCAAATCTATCATTCTGCCGCAGTTAAATTTAAAGGAGAAATTAAGTCAAAGTTGTATTTGATGTGAAGCCATAAAAGGAATATTTTGATTCATTTAAATATTGTGAGCACATTAAATATTATGCAAAGTATGAACTCTCTCAGCAAATATAAGAAGAGAATGTTGGACAATTTTTCTCATTCAGAGAAATTATGGGTTAAATGAACAGCAAACATCAGCTAGTTGAAATAGATTATATTTAAAATTTAAATTTAAATGTGGACAAATCATCCTTATCATCATAAATTACAATTCTTCTCATCGATGTTCATCAAAAAGAAGCAGTATTTTCCCCATATTTATCTTTTAAATTAATGCCTTTTTTTAGTGTGTCAGGAATGCATCCTGACCAATGCTATCACTTTGAAGGTTTCTAGCCTCAAATTATCTAACACTGAATTAAAAGCCCAATTACATAGGACTTTATTTTTCTTACCTTACAATAAATCTGTAGGTAGATTATCATAGTGTTGGTTTAACATCGCAACACTCTCATCAAGGAATCAGTCTCTTCCACACCACTGTTCTCCATCTGTTGGCCTCAGTCCTCAGGGTTGTCACCTCATGGTCATAAATGACAGCCATAGCTCCAAGAATCACATCTCTACACAACTATATACAAAGAAGCAAGAGAAGAAGAAAGAATAATTCCCCTCACATGTCTTTCCCTGTGTGTAAGGAAGTAAATTTTCTCCAGAAGCCAATGAATGACTTCCTTTAAAGTTTATTCAATCAGAATTATGTCAGGTAGCCAATATTAGCTACAAAGAAATGAGGAAAAAAGAGTACTTTTCATTTTTAACCTGTACCATGAAAAGAGGATTCTGACATAGGGTAGTAGTGGGAGAATCCGTACTATCTGTCACAAAAAGAAGGTAGAGAAATATGTTTGTAATAAGAACTTGTATTTACTCACTTTAGTTGTATAATATATTTGATATTTGCTATAAAGTAAATTGGCTATTTTAAGCATTACATCACCAAACTTGCCTTGAGATCAACTCATCATATAAATAAATGCGTGTGTACATGAGAAATGAATCTACACAGAAACTTATATACAGTGTGGAGGGGGCATTAGGTTATATTTATAGAGACAGTTTCCTTGTTAGTAAAAAAGCATCAGACTCTTAATCTTTTCAAACTTCTCATAGGAAGGAGAGCCTCCAAATACAAAACAATGACTTGTACTACCATAATGGTGACTTTTGTTGTTGTTAGTGGCAAACTCTGATAGAAAGGATGGTACTGATAATTTGGGCACATAATTTCTGATGCATAAGAATAAAAATTAAGCATTCTAAAATTTCAATTTCAGGTTTTAATTGGAAGCTTCTTCTTTGCTATCTATCTCTGGTTTAAGATCTCTTCAATATATCCCATATGACTATCTACAACTGCAAGCAAACCAGTTCTTTCCATCTGCTCCCTTATAATCTGAAGTAGAGCATCATAATCATCCTCAAATCCCCAAGACTGAGGAATGGAAAAACATAAAGGAAAATGCAAACACAGGCCAAAGGAAACATTGTTATTTCAGTAATGGAAGAACATGTAACACTGATATAAAGATAGTGGTTACTAGAATTTCTGAGGGGATGGGGGAGAAAATAATAGGTGGAACATAGGGGGTTCTTAGAATAGCTCTGCATGATATTACAATGGTGAAAACAGACCATTACACATTTTGTCAAATCCTATAAAACTGTACAATTAAAAGGGTAAACCATAATGCAAACTAGAGATCTTGAGTAGCAGTTATGCTTCAATATTGTTCATCACTGTAACAAATGTACCACCCTAATGTAAGATGCTATTAATAGAGGAAAATTTGGGAGGGGGAGGGGATGGATTATATGGGACTTCCCTTTACTTTTGATGTAACTTTTCTGTAATCAAATGTCTCTAAAAATAAAGTTTATTATAAATTTATATCATATATGATGTTGACATTGCTAGACTCAATAAATTAGGTAAAACTATGGAAATTATGCAGCCTATTGGATATGGATCTAAAGATAATGGAAAGTAATTATATGAATTAAGTTTCTAAATCCCACAGGTAATCCCACAAATGCTTATGGTGTTTAAAAAAAAGACACTAGGCTCCTTTCACAGGCATCCTTGCACAAATTCTGGCTCTCCATCTCAATGAGAAGTTGACTATAGACAATTAAGCTTCAAATTAAAATGATGATGTATTAAAAGCTGTCACACCTGACTGCATTTCTCTCTTAGAAGTAAAGATGAAGAAACAAAAGGATTCTGCCAATCATGATTTATGTGACCACTATATTTCATTTCCATCCTTTGTCCAATACCAATTCACAATTGTCAAAAGATGGAATCAACCAAGTGCCCATCAACTAGAGAATGAGTAAATTAAATGTGGTATATACACACAATGGAATATTTATTCAGTTCTAAGAAGGAATGAAGTTTGGATACATGTGACAACATGGATGAAACTTGAAGACATTGTTTTGAGTAAATTAAACCAGACACAAAAGGATAAATATTATATGCTCTACTGATATGAAATAATTAGAATTAGCAAATTAATAGAGTCAAAGAGCTAAAACTATAAAAGCCCTAGAAAAAATATTGAAGTAATTTTTCATAAACTTAGGTTAGGCAATGATTTCTCTTATATAACAACATAAACACATGCAACAAAAGAAAATATAGATAAATTTGACTACATCAAATTAAAAAATCAGTTCCACTTCAAAGGTATCATCAAGAGAGTGAAAAAGCCAAGCATAAATTGTGAAAAATATTGGCAAATAACATATCTGAAAAGTGCCAAGTTTCCAGAACACAGAAAGAACACTTAGAACTCAATAATCAAAAGACAACCCAATTTAAAATGGGCTAACCATCTGAATAGATATTTCCCCAGGGAACATAGATAAATGATCAAAAAGCAAATGAAAAATTGTTCTATACCATTAGTAAGGAGGGAAATGCAAATTCAAATCATAATGTGGTGTAATGTTACTTCACACCTACTAGGATGGCTGTAATAAACTGATAATAACAAGTGTTTAATCAGGATGTAGAAATTTGGAACCCAAATAAACTTCTAGAGAGAATGTCAAATGCTGCAGCCTCTTTAAAAAAGAGTGTGGCAATTCATCAAGATGTTAAGCACAGGGACACTTCTGGCAAGATGGTGTTTGCTTAGGTGGCACTCCTGACCTCTCTCACAAAAAAAGGCTGAGAAGGGGCAAAATCCTACTCAAGTAAGCTGCTTTGGGAACCCAGAGAGCAGGAGGCTTCAGGGTATGGATCTGGAGGGAACTGGACAAAGAGATAAAGAGCCCAAATGGAAAAACCTGAGTTTCTCCTCCCTGTGGCTGGAAATGGCAGGCAGCTAAGCCCCACCCTCAAGGCAAAAAGCTTCCCAAAGCCCTCTAATCTCCACAGCCACTAAGTGGGAAGGAGCATTCTCTGGGAGGAAGAGGGCGCTGATGAAGGGTGGAGAGGGGTTTCCTTTCTGTGGGCTTGGTTACCTGGGCCTCCTTTGAACTTTGGGGAGCATACCAGCCAGCAATAAGGTGGCCCTGGGAAAAGCAGAGAGGGGAATCTGCTCAGGCAGATTGATGCACCTAGATGCCCTATAAGAGAGGAACTTGGTTGGGGAAAGGGTGGTGACAGGCAACTGACAGGTCTGTCACTAAAATCTACCAAATTTCCAACTCCCATAGGGAGGTAGGCAATAGGAAGCCTCAATAAGTTTTCAAGGGCATATCTAGGGTACCCTGGGAGAAGAAGGGGTCTGAAAGAGCATCAAGAGTGGTTTCTTTGCAGTAAGTTCTGTCAACAAGGTCCCCTTTGAATTCCAGAAGGGACCTTAACCTGACCAGGAGAGGGGAGGGGGGTTCTGCTCACATAGGATGTCATGTCCAGCTGCCCTGGGAGAGAAAGCAGTTAGAATAGAAAGGGTGTGGGGACAGACAGTTGCCTAATCAGCAAGATTCTGGCCAAGTGCAAAGATTCTAACCTGCCCAAGGCAAAGTGACCCAAGGAGAAAATTTAGCTCAGTGGAGGAGTTCCCATCTTGAATATATGAGGTCACTAGTTCAATTCATGGCTTTTCTTAGAGACATGTTCCACTGGGTTATCAGACATCCAGCTGATACTTTAGGGCAGGAAACATATAGACTTTCTTTTTGTATTAGCTTTTCTTGGATCTCTTATTTTTCTTAAAAAAAGGTACTTTTTTTTTCAATTTAACTTGGTTTACTCACTAAAACCCAGTTCAAACCTTGCAGACAGGAGGCTGCAGGGTAATTGATCCATGAACACCAGCAGCCTGAGAAGCTTCTTAGGGGCCTAAGAGGGAAGGCTTTTTTCCCCACGGTTTTTATTTGTTTGTTTGTTTCTTTGTCCTTTTTTTCCCTCCTTTTTTATCCTCTTTCTTCCCCACACTTATGTTGTTAATTAGTTGCTGTTCTCATATTTCTTCTTTGATGTGCTTCCCCTTCCTTTGTTTCCCTTTTTTTTTCATTTACCAATTTTGTTTACCAACACTATTTCTTTTCCTTCCTTCATCTTTCCATCTTCTGCTTTCTCTTGTTCTTTCATTCCACATTTTTTGTTTGGTCTTCAATTTTCCTTGTTCTTATTTCTATCTCCTTTTTTCACTCTTTTCTTTCTTTTTTTACTCTTTTTTTATTCTGTCTTTTCTCTTTCTCTCTCTCTTCTCACCATTATGGGCTTTTAATTCATTCTATATATTTTTCTCTATTCAATTTCTCATTTCATTGTTTGTACTCCATCTTTTTACTCTTATTCCTGTACACTTCTTACCCAAGTTAATCACTCATTTTCCTAGGTCTTACATTGTTCCCCTTCTACCTTTTGCTATTATCATTACAATTATCCTTTCTCTGTCATACATCTTTCCTTTTCTCTGGTTCTAATTTTTTATTCAAGGGAACAGAGACAAATGCAAGAAAACAGAATAAGAGGAATGAAGTGTCAAACTGAAAACTGACCACACACAAAACAACAACAACAAAATAAAACCCTAAATTTCTAAGAGAAGCAAATCAACTGTACAAACCCATCAAGATAAACTGATGCCTAGACACCAACAAAAAATTACAACCCATAGTAAGAAAGAGGAAAATATGGCCCAGTCAAGCAAACCAACTAAAAATCAGGAGGAGATAAAGAACATGGAACAACTAATCAAAGATGTCCAAACAAATAACATGAATCAACATATGAAGTTAAGGAAGATATTAAAGATATTAAGAAGACACTGGAAGAATACACTGAAAAAATTGTAAACATACCTACAAACAGAGCTGATATGAAAGCAATGAATGGCACAATACAAGAAATCAAACCTACAATGGAAGCACATAACAACAGATTTGAACACAGAGCTAAGAATCAGTGATGTGGAAGACAGTACAGCTGAAATCAAACAAATAGTAGAACAAGTAAATAAAAAGTGAGAAAAAAATCCAGCAGGGATGCAGAGATTTGAATGACAACACGAAATGCACAAACATATGCATTATAGGCATCACAGAGGGAGAAGAGAAGGGAAAGGGGACAGAAGGTGTGTTGCAGGAAAAATGTCTGAAAACTTCCCAACCTTATTGAAGGACATGTACATAAATGTTTAGGAAGTGCAGTGAACACCAGACAGTATAAATCCTAACAGGCGCACTCCAAGATATATACTTGTCAAATTGTCCAATGCTCAAGACAAAGAGAGAATACTGAAAACAGCAAGAGAAAAGAGAGCCATTACATACAAGGGATGCTTGATAAGATTAAGTGCTGATTTCTCATCTGAAACCATGGAGGCTAGAAGGTATTGGTATGTCATAGAAAAGGTGCTAAAAGAAAAAACTTCTAGCCAAGAATTCTCTAACTAGCAAAACTGGCATTCAAAAATGAGGGAGAGTACAAAATATTCACAGATAAACTGAAATTAAGAGAGTACATCAATAAGAAACTGGCTCTACAAGAAATACTGAAGGGAGATCTGCAGGTCAAAATGAAAAAAAAAAAAGGAGAAAGAGTTTGAGGAGAGTGTAAGAACAACTAAAAAGATAAGAAGAGGAATATAAACAGCATATTGCAAACATAAACCAAAAGAAAATATGGCTAATATAAGTAATTTCTTGACAGTAATAAAATTGAATGTTAATGGATCAAATTCACCAGGCAAGAGACACAGATTGGCAGAATGGATAAGGAAATATGACCCATCCATATGTTATCTACAAGAAACCCACCTTGAAACCAGGGATGCAAAAAGGCTGAAAGTAAGTGGTGGGAAAAATTTTTATAAGCAAACTACAACCAAAAATGGGTGGGAGTAGCTATACTAATGTCAGACAAAATAGATTTTAAATGCAAAACCATTGTAAGATACAAAGATGGATACTATATAATAATAAAAGGGATAATCTATCAAGAAAAAAAGAACAGTCATAAACATTTATGCAGCTAACCAGTGTGCCTCAAAATACATGAGGCAAACACTGGAAAAACTAAGTGGAGAAATAGTTGCCTCTACAATTATAGTGGGAGTTTTCAATACACCATTATCACCATTAGACAGAACATCTGGAAAGAGAATCAATAAAGAAAGAAAGACTTTGAAAACTACATTAGAGGATCTGAAGCTAATAGACATATACAGAACATTAGACTGAAATACTTTAGGATATGCATTTTTCTCGAGTGCACATGGATCATTCTCCAGGATAGACCACATGCCAGGCCACACTCCAACTCTCAATGAAATAAGAAAGAGTGAAATTATACAAGCTAATTTTTCTGACTACAATGGAATGAAGCTAGAAAACATTAAGGGACACAGATCCAGATTAGCCACAAAGATATAGAAGTTGAATAACACACTCTTGGACAAACAGTGGATCAAGGAGGAAATTTCAAAGTAAATGGGAAACTACCTTGAAACAAATGAAAATGGCAACAAAATGTTTCAAAACCTATGGGATGCTGCAAAAGCTGTGCTGAGAGGAAAATTCATAGCCATAAATGCCTATATTTAAAAGAAGAAAGAGCTAAAATCAAAGACCTAACTGCACACTTGGAGGAATTAGTAAAAGAACAACAAACCAACCCCAAAGGAAGTAGAAAGAAGGAAATAACAAATATTAGAGCAAAACTAAATGAAATTGAAAATAAGAAAGCACTGGAAAAAATAAACAAAACCAAAAGCTGTTTCTTAGAGAAGATCAATAAAATTGACAATCCCTTAACTAGACTAACAAACAAAAAAAGAGAGATGATGCAAATATATAAAATAGAAACTCTGAAGGAGATATCACCACTGACCCCACAGAAATAAAGAGTATCATAGGAGGACACTTTGAAAAATTATATGCCAAGAATATGGATAATTTAGAGGAAATGGACAAATTTCTAGAAATACACAAGCAGCTTACATTGACAAAAGAAGAAATTGATAAACTCAACAGACCAATCACAAGTAATGAGAGAATTAGTCATCAAAAACCTCCCAACTAAGAAGACCCCAGGAGCAGATGGCTTCACAGGTAAATTCTACCAAATATTTCAGAAGAAATAACACAAATCCTGCTTAATCTCTTCCAAAAAGTAGAAGTGGAGGGAAGGTTGCCTAACTCATACTATCATGCCAACATCTCCCTAATACCAAAGTCAAACAAAGATGCCACAAAAAAGGAAAATTATAACCAATCTCTCTAATGAATCTAGATGCTAAAATCTGCTGCAAAATACTTGCTAATCATATTAAGCAATACATCAAACAAATTATACACCATGACAAAGGGGGTTTCATCCCTAATTTGTAAGGATGGTTCAACAAAGGAAAATTAATCAATGTAATACATCCCATAAACAGATTAAAAGAAAAAAATCAAATGATTATCTCTATGAATGCAGAAAAAGCAGTCAACAAAATACAACAACCTTTCCTGATAAAATCACTACAAAAGATAGGAAGAAGGAAACTTCCTCAACATGATAAAAGGTATATATGAAAACCCACAACTAACATCATATTCAATGGAGAAATCCTAAAAGCTTTCCCGCTAAGATAGGGAACAATACAAGGGTGCCCACTTTACTGCTCCTATTTAACATTGTGTTATAAGTACTTGCTGAAGAACTTAGAGAAGAAAAAGGTATAAAAAGGCATAGAAGTAGGAAAGGAAGAAGTAAAAATCTCACTATTTGCAGATGACATGATCCTATACATAGGAAGCCCTGAGAAATCTACAACAAAGCATCTAGAGCTTATAAGTGAGTTCAGTAAAGTCACAATGTGTAAAAATTAGTAGCATTTCTATACACTAATAATGAGCAATCTCAGGAAGAAATAAACTAAAAAAAATCCTGTTTACAATAGCAACTAAAAGAATCAAATACCTAGGAATAAATGTAACTAAAGATGTAACTGACTTATATGAAGAAAACTACACAACATTGTTAAAGGAAATCAAAGAAGACTTAAATAAATGGAGGAATATTCCCTATTTATGGACATTAAGACTAAATATAATTAAGATGCCTATCCTACACAAACTGATCTACAGATTTAGTGCAATCCCAATAAAATAACCACAGATTTTTTACTGAATTGGAAAAACTATGAAATTTATCTGGTAGGACAAGAGGCTCCAAATAGCCAAAGATATATTGAAAAAGAAAAATGAAATCAGAGGGATCACACTACATGACTTTTAAATACACTACAAAGCTACAGTGGCCAAAACTGCATGGTATTGGCAAAAGGATAGCCATTTTGACCAATGGAACAGAATTGAGTTCTGATATAGACTCTTGTATAAAGTCAACTGATCTTCGACAATGTCA
The DNA here is from genome assembly GCA_026826555.1 of Tolypeutes matacus. NCBI lineage: Eukaryota > Metazoa > Chordata > Mammalia > Cingulata > Chlamyphoridae > Tolypeutes > Tolypeutes matacus. The sequence continues at coordinate 1,419,645 of JAKSZT010034045.1, read as the reverse complement.
TCAAGCCCATTCAAATAGGAGAGAATGTCCTCTTCAACAAATGGTGCTTGGAGAACTGGATATACATATCCAAAAGAATGAGAGAGGAGCACCATCTCACACCTTATACAATAATTAACTCAAGATGGATCAAAGACCTAAATATAAGAGCCAAGTCCATAAAACCTTGGAAGATAACATAAGGAAGCATATGCAAGATCTTATAATAGGAAATTGTTTCATGAACATCACCATGAAAGCACAAGCAGTGAAAGAAAAAAGAGATAAATGGGACCTTCCAAAAATTAAAAACGTTTTCACCTCAAAGGAGTTTGTCAAGAAAGTGAAAAGGCAGCCTACTCAATGGGAGAAAATATTTGGTAACCATATATCTGATAGGGGCCTGATATCCTGCATGTATAAAGAAATCCTACACCTGGAAAATAAAAAGACAAACAATCCATTTAATAAATGGGCAAGTGATTTGAATAGACACTTCTCCAAAGAAGAAGTACAAATAGCTCAAAAGTACATGAAAAGAAGCCCTACATCACTAGCTATTAGGGAAATGCAAATAAAAACCACAATGAGATATCTTACATCCATTAGATTGGCAGCTATTAAAAAAAACAGAGGACTACAAGTGTTGGAGAGCAAGTGGAGTAGTGGGAACCCTCATCCACTGCTGGTGGGAATGTAGAATGATGCAACCATTGTGGAGGACAGTATGGCAGTTCCTCAGAAAATGAATACAGAATTGTCATATGATCCAGTGATTCCACTGCTGGGTATATACCCAGAAGAACTGAAAGCAAGGACACAAACAGATATATGCACACCAATGTTCATAGTGGTATTACTCACTATTGCCAAATGTTGTAATCAACCCAAATGCCCTTGAACAGATAAATGGATCAACAAATTGTGGTATATACATACAATGGAATATTATTCAGCTGTAAAAAGAATACAGTATTAACACACAGGATAATATGGATGAATCTTCAGGACCTTATGTTGAGTGAAGCAAGCCAGGCACAGAAGTACAAATGTTACCTAACCTCACTGATATGAATTAAACAAATTGAGCAGACTCACAGACCTAAAGTCTGGAATATTGTTTTTCAGGAAATAGAAAGGGAGAAGAAGGCTGTGAACCAATGCCTATATGGGCATAATCTTTGATAAGGTGGAAGTGTGTAGTTATGCAGTGAAGGGACATGATAGTAGAGCAGTGATACTATTGGGTTAGGCAGTGCAGGTATTTCAGGGGGTTAGGTTTTGGAGGGGGAGTTGGACTGTCCATGGAATGGGGAGGTGGGCCAGGGGAGGGAGCAGGTGTACCCTCGGAATTGGTGGGTACATGATTGAAACTACAATGTTGGGAATGCTCTTTTGGCAAATAAGCAAGGTAAGGTTATTTTAGGGCATCGGATGTGGGGAGCATTCTGAATAGGGCGCACCAGGGGCAGGCTTTTAGGGAGTGTGTGAATGTTCTTCTTGACATAATATGTTATATCAGTGAGTGGAGACACACATAATTAGCAGGAAAGTGCTGGGCTCCCATCCTGGGGAGGCCTGCTGTGTTCTCAAATAGAGAGGCAGGAGTCTCTCAAGAGCATGGGCAGTGCCCAATAGGGAAGGACATACCAGTGTGTCAAGCCCTCAGTGTTGTTGCAAGTAAACATGAATCTTGTCCTGCAAAGAGTGAAGCCAATGGTTACCTTGGGTCCCGAGGGGAGGAGGAGGGAGGAATAGAATAGATCAAACAGATGGCATTTTGAGGGCGAGGAAAATGTTCTACATGACCTTGCAATGATGGATACAGGCCATGTTAAGTTTCATCAAAATTTATAGCAGTGTATGGTCCAAATTATATACCATAATGTAAGCCACTGACCATGGTTGGTAGATATGTTTCAATATTTTGATATCAGTTGTAACAAATGTACCATCCCCATATTAAAAGGGGAAGGGGGAAAAGGGGGAGGATGTTGGATATATGGGAGTCTCCTATATTTTGTACATGACTTTCTGTGACCTCAAACTTATTTGAAGACAAAATGAAAAAAGTAAGATATTGGGGTAATGAATGGAGAATGTCACTGTACATATAGGACAACATATCTTATAGTGATGAAAGGGAAATTTTCAAAAAAAAATGTTTTAATAATGTTTATTTTTATTATCCCAAATTATTTTCTTATTTTTATTTTTTAAATTTTTTTTGTATTTTACTTCTCATTTTAAAACTATCATTATTATCCATTTTCTTATTAATTGTATTTGGCTAGTTAATTGGCTTCAATTTTGAAGAAGTTTTGGATCACAGAAGGGTTATAACTGTGGAAGGGGAGGATCAATGTGTGGGATGTCAGTGACAGGGACTACATGGGAGGAAGCTCACATGGGCATACATATAAGGCATATACATATGTTCAAATGCTCATGGGGCATTTTCATGGTGGGTGGAGATTCATCCAATAACCAAAGTAATATCAAATTTCCATCCTGGGGGCCCTGCCACATTCTCTAATAGATCAGCAAGAGTCCCCCGAGTAGAGGGCCAATGACTAGTGAAGGAAGATGGTCCACTGGCAGACCCTTGATATTGATGAGTATGTATATGAACATTTACTCTTGAAATTGAAACTTAGCCTAGTATTACAGGGTGCCTAAGTGTTGCCTCCTTGGTCCTTGTTGCTCAAATATTGCCTCTCTCTAAGCCAAACTCAGCATATAAATGCATTACCTTCCCCCCAACATGGGACATGACTCCAGGGGTTGAGCCTCCCTCACTGAGGGATTTCTACCAAGCACCAACTATCAATCCACAGGGAAAAAGACTTTGACCAAAAGGTGCAAAAACTAAAGACAAATGAGTTTATATGGTGAAGAGACTTCAAAGTGAGTTGGGAGGTCATTCCAGAGGTTATGTTTATGCACGTCTCAACAGGATCTCATTGACTGCCAAAGTAGATAATATCCCAAATAGCATAGCAGAGCTACTGAGGGCTCTGGAAACATCCATACACTAGAGTCAGGGCAGATAGCTCAGAAGTTTGGTGCCCTGTCAGTGGGCCCTACTTTGGAATTTATCCTCCCCAGAGTGACAGAATTGGACTCAGTTGTGGCTTCCCTATACATGGCTTTTCTGTCCTTCTAAACCTATAATTAGTACTAGAGTTGGTAGGTGTATGTCCAAGAGACTTAAATCTTTGGGCTGTCCATGTACCAGCTGGGCCTTGATTTCTTTGAAGTTGCAACACCTACTCACCAGTTCATTGGTCTCACCCAGGAAAACTAACAAGGAAGTGATTATGGACAACTACCATACCAAGGAACTGAGAGAGTCTACAATTGCAAGCAAGAGATTCCCATCCATTGGCCCTATGGATCACAGCCCCCTCTCAATTAAAGGTGGAGTGGATACCACCATCCCAGAATCCTCAGATTAGGGAATGAACTGTGGACTAAAGATTACTTACTGGTGTTCTACTATAGACTTATTGTGATTCTTGCAATTGAAGAAATTATATCATTGATGTAGAGGCAGTGGCCCCTGTAGGCTGTGAGGACAGGGAGAGGTGTAATACGGGGGCAGTTTTGGGACTTGGGAATTATCCTGAATGACATTGCCATGACAGATAAAAGCCATTACAAATAGTGCTGTAACATACAGAATTTGGTGGGATAGAGTATAAACTCCAATGTAAACTTTAATCCACGCTTAGTGGCAATGCTCCAAAATGTGTTCATCAATTGCAATGAATGTACCTCACTAATGAAGGATGTTGTTAATGTTGGAAAATGTGGGAGGTGTGGGAAGTGTGGCATATGGGAATCCCTATATTTGGGGGGGGGATTTAAAAAAATTTTTTTGAATTATATCAGTCATATATGAACATACATAAACAATACGTGTATAGCAATAGTTGTGAACTTATGAAACAAACATACATAACATCATAGAGGGTTCTCATACCTCATCCTACCATCAATACCTTGCATTGTTACAGAGGTAGAGTGGACATCACCATCCCAAACTTCTCAAGATTGTGGGAAGTGCTATGGACTAGAGTGGACTTAACGGTATTCTGTTGCAGACATATCGTGATTCAAGCAATGGAAGAAATTACAACAGTGAGGTGGAGCCAGTGGCCACTGGACACTTTTGGGGCAGGGAAGGGAAAAGCAGTTGTAATCAGATGCTTTTTCAGGACTTGGGAATTATCCTGAGTGACATTACAACAACAGATATAGGCCATTTTACATCAGCATATAACATGCAGATCTGTGTGGGAGAGAGTGTGGTCTACAATGTGAACTATGGTCCATACTTAGTGGCAAAGCACCAGGATGTGTATAACCATTGCAGGTGATGAGCCACACTAAAGAAAGATGTTTATGTGGGAATTTGTGGGAGGTGTGGGAAGTGGGGAACATGGGAATCCCTGTAATTTTTGTGTAACATTTATGTAATCTAAGCATCTTTTAAAATAAAAACTAAAAAAAGAATCCTGTAGGGCCACAAAAGCATAATGTTGGTCACTTGAGGTGCTCAGAACATCATATTGAATTTCAGTAATACTGAAGAAAATACCATCTTCAGGAGGAGGCTTTTTTAATTGACCAGATATTTCAGCTTAGTTTCATTATTTATTATTGGTGGTATAGTAGGGATATTACATTATAATACATAAAATTGTGGAGTTAGTTTGGAGCAACTGGATTATTTATCTTCTAGAGAAACAATAAATACCAATTCTTATCCACATAAATACAATAATATATCAAAAGGCTGTGCATTGAAATTTAATATTTTGGGAAGGATTTAAAATTGTCTCCTTAAGTCACTCAATTCCAGGAGTTTGGGTCAGTTTACTAAATTTTCTCAGCCACCTGTATTTAAGGAGTTTTCATGGTGCAGTATATTATTCAGTTTTTGAAGCATTTTTATTTTATCTAAAATCACTTCCTTATGCTGTGGTCATCTATCCATCAACTGGTTTCCCTATATTCATATATATTAGAGTGCTTAGCACAGTTCTTTTATTCACTAAGTACTTAATAAATGGTTGATGGAGGTGATAATGAGGTGGCATATAAAGATGATTATTGTATCTCTTGGTGTTTCTCATATTGGTAGCTTTCTTACTTGGAATTGGGGCCTTGTCAGTACTATTAATTTAATCGGTTCTTCTTATAGTGGCTTTACAGAATTCCTTTAGCTTCTAAAGTTTATTTTTTTATTTTTTTATTTTTTAAGATATGACACTCCTTTCTCTCTAATCATGTCCTTATAATAGGATATTATCAGCTAATTGTCATTAGTCCCATAGTCAGAGTAAACTATATCTTTATGATTAGTGTCCTTTTGGCTCCTTTGCTCAGGAAAGAAACAACTCCTTTCTCAGTAATAATGTGATATCTTGGTTCTATAGGGATTTCCAGGGCACAAAGCCACGTCATCAAAGTTTATAATTATATCCCATAACAAAAATAGATGTGACTATTAATATTTATCTTAATTTCTGATGTTTCAATATGTTGGGTCTCTAATGAAAATGACTTTACCAAAAAAAAAAAATTTTTTTAACTAATGATTAAAAAGCATTTAATCATTAACTAATGATTAAATATTACTACTAACTAAAGTATTTTCCCCCAACCCATCCTATTATTATTTTTATATTATTAATACATGAACATATATAAACAATAAGTGTATAGTAAAAGTTGTGAACTTACAAACCAAACATCCATAACATCATACAGGGGTCCCATACATAAACCACCCACCAACAACTTGCATTGTTGTGAGACATTTAATACAAATTATGAAAGAATAAGGAAAATCTTACTACTAATTATAGTCCTTATCTTACATTTGGTGCAGTTTTCCAAACCCACCCGATTATTATTTTGATTTCTTTTGTTTTTATTTTTTAAATGTATTTTTATTGAAGTATATCATTGATATATAACATGCATGAACAATAAGTGTATATTAAAGACTGTGAACTTACAAAATGAACATACATAACATCATACAGGGGTCTCATACATCACCCCTCCACCAGCACTTTGCATTATTGTTAAATACTTGTTACAAACCATGAAAGGACATCATCAAGTTATTACAACTAGTCCTTATCTTACTTTTGGTGTATTTTTCCCACAACCCACTCTATTTTTAAAAAATATATTTTATTACACAGGTCGTGGACTAGCAAAACAATCATACATATGTGTAGGATTCCCATACAACACCCCTTCACCAACACACCACACTGTGCTGGAACATTTGTTACAGATTATGAGATAATATCATCAGACTATTACCACCAACCATGGTTCATAGCATACATTTGGGAAATCTTTTCCATACACTTTCATTACCAACACAATACATCTTTGGCATTGATGTAAGAATATTATAGCTTTGCTGTTAACCACGGTCTATAGGTCAAACCAATTGTAGTTTTCCCATGCTTCTCCATATTCACACCACCCTGCAACAGTGATGTACATCTACTCTAGCTGACAGAAGGACGCTCTTGCATTTGTGCCCTCAACCAAAATTATCATCCACCTCTGGGTTCACTGTGTTATTCAGTGTTGTTATCACTGTGAGGTGCAAAGGAAGAGTCAGACAAGTTGATGTAGTTGAAGCAGAGGGCTGCAGCTCGCTCAGGCAGAACAGCACTGAGGCAGAACAGCATCTTTTATTCATTCAATATCATAGCATCTAAAAATAGCTAGGCTTTATTATTATTGTTTTTAAGTAGTGACTCTTTTCTCATGCAAGCACATTGACCTTCCTACTTGTACTCCCTATTCTTTTAGAAAGATAGGGAACTGTTTTCAGTTCCCATTATGTTTCTTTCCCACATTCTAGCTAGGCCAGGAACT
>JAKSZT010034045.1:1383840-1412351 GCA_026826555.1 Tolypeutes matacus | reverse complement strand
CAAATACACATATATGCATATATATTTATATATCATTTTGCAAATGTTTGTATGTATTGTGAGAATTTTGATTTTTACCCATAATAAAAAAAAAAAAGGAAAAAGAAATAGCCTGATGTGCGCTGTAGCAGACTGCTGGTGCATTAATTGGTTTAGTTGTCGTGATCTTCTGCAGACTAAACAACATAAAAAGCACAATATTAATACAGTTATACATATGAACATAACAGATTCTGACAAACCATGTAACCATGCAATTGTTCTAACCTGTTCATTAACCCTTTTAAAATCTGTTCCCCAGTCATAGCTTGTAATTGTTTTTCAAATGTCTGATGTATCTTCTGTTGCAAGCATAAGATTTCTTCAGTTAAATTATCATGATTTAAAAGATGTTTTTCACTGAGTCCCAAGGAAACTCAGTTGCATTGTAAAGCCCAGGAATAATACAATAAGATGTTTCATTCCAGTCACATTTCATTTTCATTTGTAATTTCATAGCTTGAATCTGATCTCCTAACAGAATAAGTTTGTCTTAAGTCCACTAGTTCTTCATGTATTTCTGAATCTATTTGAGTTTCCCATAACTGTTCTGAATTTTGTTGCCATGTTCACATGAAATCAGCAGTTTGCACTCCTTGTTGAAGGGCTATTCCTGCAGCAGCCGCTGTTGCTCTTACGGGCTATAATACCCATAATTACAGCTATTAACATTCCTACGAATCTTCTTGCCCTTTTCAACAATCTTTTAGATATTGAAGTCAATATTCCCATAACTGGGGTGTTTTGCCATTCTTGATTCATCTGTACAGGTAACCATACTCCAATTTTTGCTCTTAAGATGTAAAGACTAGAGGTATTTGGGAAACTAATAGAGCTGTTAATACATGTATATAAAGAGCAGTTGTTCAGACATTCTATTGCCCCATTACTATTATTCCAAGTAATAGTACCCAATAATAAAACATAAGGAAGATGCACACAAGCTCTAACCCATTCTGTATTATTATGAGTAAAGTTAAGAATATAATTAGTACTTATATTTGAAATGTGCCCCTGCCAAGAACTAACAAAGTGAAAAGCCGAGGCTAGTTTCCACAGATGCGGTTGATTGGGATGTCCCACCCTGAAAGGATTAGGTGGTGTAAATTCTTCCCCATGCCAGATGATGGAATCATTTGTATATGTACTTATGCTTTGGTTCTCCTTATGCTATTTTAACAAAAGTAGGGAATTCTTCATTAGTTTCTCAGCTTGGTGCATGAGAGCGCTACCTGTTTCTGAGTTTCCAGACAACCTTTCTTGGGAATTCAGACAATAATATCTGTGTGGTGAGTTCATTCTGCTCTGCCTCCTCCCACTGATATCTGCAGCATGCAGTGTCCTTGGAGACATTTACTAATGTTTCTCTGCCAGCAAGCATGCTTTTTAAATGCTTAAACCTTTATGCTCGGGCTCTCAGCATCTTCTCCAACAATTCCCCCTTTTTTGTTTTTTATTTAGGGTGACTGTGTCTGTTTTAGGTTGCCTTCTTCTTAAGGTATTACCCATTTCTGGCCACCAGCCAAGCTGCCATGCACAGGGGTTTGAGAGTTAAGGGTTTTAAGCACAAAGATAACAGGGCTTTGTGAATGTTTCCTAATACAGTTAAGAGTAGCAGAGCACCAATAATCACCACACCAAAGTTAGTAAGTACAGACGTTGATTTCCACCAATGTAAGGGGTTTATTTTATTCAATTGATCTGTCACTGATTGCCAATATTACTACCTAGAAGCATAGTAAGTTGATTCTGAGACATGCTTAAAATCTTCTTTTGCAATTCTGTAATTCTTATAGATAAATTTGTGTGGTGACCTATTAAATGATTTTTTATTTATATTTTTTTCATTCATAATGGGAATCATTGTATGGAAGAGGAGTGACACAAAAAAACACTTTCATTTCAATCACACTTTGGATCTTGTTTTAAATTTAGATTATATACCTGATCTTCCATTTGTGTAATAGGCATCTCTAAGTCAATAATACTATTATTAGTTTGCTCACCTATATATGCCTGACTAAGCCATAGCTCACTAGCATTATGATGCTAATTTTTAACATATTGTTGTGTTTGGACATTCTTATGTAGTGCAATTCCTGCTACAGCAGCAGCGGTAATAATACTTATAAGCCCTAATACAGCAGCTATAATTAATCCAACTAAATATCTGGTTCTTTTCAAATAATGATTTAGAAGGTGCCAAAGGATTTGGCTCTCAGGGCAAGACTGACAGCAGCGATTCATGTGACCTGGAAGCCATATTCCACAACGTTGTTTTCCCATTAGAACTGCAGTAGAATTCTCCTATAAAACAGATTCTGATACGCAAGTGTAAAAGGAGCAATTGCTATAGAAAAACCATGTTTGATTAATGCTTACAGTTCCAATTATAAAAACAATGGGATCCCATACACATATTTTAAGATATTAAATGGATTTTCTTTTTAAACTGGTAATATTAATTTTACTGCCTTGCCATTCAAAAATTGGGCTAGTTCCCCAAAATAATTTTTAGCTTTGTTAAGTTTAGTATTCCATAGTTGTGGGATAAATCTTCCCTGATGAGTCCAATTTAGTGACATATTTATACTTATGACGTCCCCGAAATTCTAAAAATAATGATAGCTTTCAGTAGTTGTTTTTGTTGAATTACTAATTTTTCAACTTATGGCTGTGTTTACATTAGGTTTCAGTATCTCTATAAGGGCCCGATTCTTTACAATTCTATAGGAATTATTAAAGAGCACAGCCTCATATGAAACATGGCATGTATGCCATTTATCACTTTGTACTATGATTTTGGGACGGTATACATGGATCAATGGATTCTATGCAGATAGGTCATTCAGACAAAAGGAAGGTTAAATTTTCAATAAATTTCCCTTCCTCTTTAGGTTTTAGAGGAAGGCGAGAATCAATGGGCCCAGGAAAGTGAAAAGACTAATTAATATATACAGGGTAGGATTTGTTCCCCTATGTGAACAATTCTAAAAGAGATGAATTAGTAATATAAGCCCAATATGTATAATTATGTGAAGGTTCACTACTTACTGCTGTGGTTGTCAAGGTAGGTATAGCAAAGAATAACTATGTTAGAGTGACATTCTGACTTTTATAAGTTACCATCTTTTTTGCTTCTTCTGTTAGCTTCTTCGGCTTGTTTGTTTATGTCTAGGTTTCAGACATTTGGACAGGACCCAAAGCTAGTTTCCTTTATCTGTAATGATAAGAGCAAAACCTTGACCCTATGCCCTAATTTAAATTCTGCCTTTTCCCATTTATTATTACTTTTATGTTTTTTATAAAGTAGTTGTCTAATATTCGTTTCTGTATTTTTGCCTGATTTCTGCCAGAAATGCTTTGCTGCTGAAGTATATGATTCTGACCTTTGGCTTAAAATAATACTTGATATAATTGTTCTTGCACCTCACCATTTTCCTTTTTTTTTTTTTTTGTAGCATTTATAAATAGAGGTTTAACTGTTAATTTTTTATGATAAGTATACATACATTCACATGCTTACTAAATCAGGGGATACACTGATATTCTTGGTTTATTTTTGGCTAAAGTCTTAAATAGATACAAGATAAATGTTAATATGTATATTTAGTTTAATAAGCTTATACTGACAATTAGGGTGAGAAACATAAATAACATAAATAATTAAAAGATTAAGTCAATATTGAACAAAGTTACAGAATGACAGATAAATAGAGCAGTCATATATATATATACTTACCAATATTTAACTTTTAGCTGAGAAGTGTTGAAGTAGCAATTGATACTAGAATTTTGGTTGACTGTGTTTAGGATTAATGAACTTGATATTATAGATGCCAACTTGTGAGTATTTTGCTAATTCCTGAGGAAAGGGCAAACCTCCTTAGGAAGGAACACAACATTCCTTGAGCAGTACATTTTAAGGTTTATGCATTAATCCCTGGGACAGTGGCCAGCTCCCCCAGGGAGGAATACAACACCCATTGAAATGCATTTTATCATTTTTAATTTGTTACAAAATATCCTTCATGTGCTTATGATTTTAATTTCCAATATTTTTCCTGAAATGTGAAAAGTGTTAACTAGCAAGGCATTGGTTTGTAGGTTAACAAAGTTTTCTGCATGATGTTTTACTTTGGGTCTGAACAATACTTACCAAACTTTTCTTTAATATATTCAGTTTCAGGACTGTTCAAATTCAAAACAAGAGGTTTATATATATATATATATATATATATATATATATATATATATATATATATATATACTTAATAGAACACCTTTATGTGTAACACACAAGTCATTAAATTACTTATGTATGTAATGTATTGTATTAAAGTTTCAATTAGTATTTAAGTATATTATACACAATTCATAACTATAGTAGATTATACAACAACAGACATCCAATGAATAAACTTATTTTTTAAACATTTAAGATTTTCAGTAGCATGGTTAGAATGATCTCAATTTCTTTATTTTGTATAGTTTAAGGCATAGGTAAAAACAAATTAGTATGTTCTATTTGGGCTGTGTAACCTTAATACTTGCATTGCTTTTGTTATTAACATTATAATTAGAATTGGGGTTGTTGTTGACAGTGTCGAATATAAACTTAGTAATTGTTGGCTATTTTACAAAAAGGGGAATATGGGCTGGCTTGACTTGTTTAAGAAAACATTAAAGAAAGCTTTAGCAAGTTTTAAAACAAAGTGATAATGGCATAACTGGATATTAATTTTTTGCAACAAACTAGCAATATTTGGGGCCACTGCATGTTGCAGTGGTGTTATTTTATTTTACTATATTTTACTGTTATGCACTACCCCGGCAGCCTCTAATGGCTGCTTTCCTTTTGTGATTATAACTAAAAATTATGATTAATAACATTATATTTTATTTAATATTATATTGAAACATTATTATATTTTCAGGAATTTTATACAATTTTAAAGTATTCATATGAACTTTTTATTCATATAACTTTAGTTGTTATAAAATTAGAAAATTTCTTTTAATTATACAACAGTTTTAAATACTTCATTCAACTTATATCACATGAACTTAACTATTTTTAGTATTTCACCTTTTTCTAGGTAAAAGACTAAATCATTTGTAACAGTTTGAAATAAAAGCTATTTTTCAGGATTTGACTTTGAGAAAGCAGGTTCGAACATTGTGTTCTTTTTAAAAGTGAAAAGACCTGTTTCTCCATGGGAACGATAAGGTTAAAGTACAAGAAGCTATTCTGATAAAACAGACTTTTTTATTGCATACTGATTATTTAGGAGAAAAACTTTGTAAACCTTTAGTAAAACAGACTACTGACTTGAGAAAATTTGAGAAAGAATAAAACTTCAACTTTATATTATTACATTGTTTGACATTAAAGCCTTTAAATTTTTATAGACAGAGCCATTAAATCTTACTTAACTTTGACCACAAAAATTCCTTTTCCACACACCTTCTGCACTTTCTATATTTATTCAAGTTTTGTTTCACATTTTACTTTTTTTTTTTTTTAAATAACCAGTCATTTTATCTTAGGATAAAATTACTTTCTATTTCCTTAATAATAAATACACATTCTATACACCTTCTATATTCAAGTTACCAAAATGATTTTGGAAATTGTTTCCAAGCAAGCTTTTGACAACATACAATTATCATCAACAATAAACAAACTTGTTAGAATAATAATTTAATTTGAGTATAACTATTTTTATTATTTTAAACTAATATTCATATTTATTTATTAATATAACTGCCTATTTAATTTTTGGCCATTTGAATAGAGCTCTTATAATAATCTTCATTTATCAATTTAATATTGCCATCTGGAGGTATTAAAATATTACTATCTTGTTGACTACATCTACCAGCCTTGGTGGCTCAGGAGGTGGTGGCGTAGGTCATTCCTCAACCTCCTCAGAAATGAACTCCTTATGTCCTGGAGAATCCACAGGGATTGGAGAGGTAGACACGTCAACTTTATCAGGACCGGAATCTTACGGCAAGTCCTCCTCACTCTGGAAAGGTCATATAGCCAGAGCAATTTGCTGATAAACAGCCCACACATCAGCTGAGTTAATTTCTCTGCGCTGATGAGTTTGTTTAAGAGCTTTCCCCACATCCTGCCAAACCTTAGGACTTAATTGGTTCCATTTTGAAGGAAAAAACCAATAACAATGCCACTGTATCAAGCGTAACAGATCCCGTAGGACATGTTCTTTAGACCTCACCCCTGAACTATGCAAAAGGGATTTTAAAATTCCCACATACTAATCAATCTGTGATGGGGAATTATCCATGATCTCTGCTTCTCCGGATGGCTCTGTGAACCAACCGCGTAGTACTTAAACCTCCGTTCGGTCAACAAGATTCCCCACTCACTTAGAGCTCCACGTTGGGCACCAATATGTTGTTATCAGTTTGAGGTGCAAAGGAAGAGTCAGACAAGTTGATGTAGTTGAAGCAGAGGGCTGCAGCTCGCTCAGGCAGAACAGCACCGAGGTTGCTGCAGCCCTATCTTTTATTCATTCAATATCATAGCATCTAAAAATAGCTAGGCTTTATTATTATTGTTTTTAAGTAGTGACTCTTTTCTCATGCAAGCACATTGACCTTCCTACTTGTACTCCCTATTCTTTTAGAAAGATAGGGAACTGTTTTCAGTTCCCATTATGTTTCTTTCCCACATTCTAGCTAGGCCAGGAACTGCATTCAGTTCCAGGCATACATTCTCGCCTTGTGGGTTCATCTGAAGTTCATTTAGCTGTCTGTTTCTTCCTACATTCAGTCCCTAGATTATTCTTCAGCTTTCTTTTAACTGACATTTACTTCCTCAGACTACCCTTTTCAGTCACAATCCCATTTATAAACGAGGTGCTACCCACTATAATGTATTACCACCAACTCTATCCATTTCCACAGTTTTACAGTCAAGTTAATTAAAGCTTCTATATACATTAAGCATCAGTAGTTCTCAATCCTCCTTTCAACTCCTAATAACCTATACTCCAAGTTTTCAGTCCATGTGTTTATTCTTCGTATTTAGTTCATATTAATGAGACCAGTCAATATTTGTCCTTTTGTGTCTGGGTTACTATGCTTAGTATAATGTCTTCAAGATTCATCCATGTTATCATATGTGTCCCAATTTCATTTCTTCTTGCTGCAGCACAGTATTCCTTCATATGTATATAGCACATTTTATTTATACATTCATTGGTTGATGGGCACTCGAGTTGTTACCATCTTTTGGCAATTGTGAATAATGCCGCTATGAACATCGGTATGCAGATGTCTGTTCATGTCATAGTTTCTAGTTTTTCTGGATATATTCCTAGTAGAGAAATTTCTAGATCATATGCCAGCTCTATATTTAGCTTCTTGAGGAACCACCAAACTGTCTTCCACAAAGGATGCACCATTTTACACTCCCACTAACAGTGAAGGAGTGTTCCTATTTCTCCACATCCTCTCCAGCACTTCTTGTCTGTTTTTTAAAGAATGGCTATTATATGTGGTGTTAGATGATATCTCGTTGTTTTTATTTGCATTTCTCTAATAGCTAGTGATATGGAACATTTTTTTTTCATGTGCTTTTTGGCCATTTGTATTTCCTATTTGGAGAAATGTCTATTTAAATCTTTTTCCCATTTTTTAATTGGATTGCTTGCTCTTTTATTGTTGAGTTGTAAGATCTCTTTATATAGAATGGAAATCAAACTCTTATAGGATATGTAGTTTCCAAATATTTTCTCCCACTGAGTGGGCTGCCTTTTCACCTTCTTGATGAAGTCCTTTGAATCACAGAAGTGTTTAAATTTGAGGAGGTCCCCTTTATCCATGTTTTCTTTAGTTGTTTGTGCTTTTGGTGTAAGGTTTAATAATCCACCACCTACCACCATGTCTTGAAGATGCTTCCCTACATTTTCTTCTAGGAGTTTTATTGTACTTTCCTCTATATTTAGGTCTTTGATCCATTTTGACTTAATTTTTGTATAATGTGTGAGATAGGGGTCTTCTTTTTTTTCTTTTGGCTATGGATATCCAGTTTCTCACAGCACTATTTTTTGAATAAACTGTTCTTTCCCAGCTGGGTGGGTTTGACAGGCTTGTCAAAAATCACTTGGCCATAGATGTGAAAGTCTGTTTCTGAACCATCAATTCAGTTCCATTGGTCTATGTTTCCATCTTTATGCCGGTACAATGCTGTTTTACCACTGTAGCTAGAAAATATGATTTAAAGTCTGGAAGTAAGAGTCCTCCAACTTCAATTTTCCTTTTTAAGATGTTTCTGGCTATTCAGGGCCTCTTACCCTTCCAGATAAATTTGATAATTGTGTTTTCCATTTGTTTAAAAAATGTTGGTGGGATTTTTGGGGGAATGGCATTAAATCTATATATCAGTTTGGGTAGAATTGACATCTTAATGATATTTAGGCTTCCATTCCATGAACATGGAATGCTCTTCCAACTATTTAGGTCTTTTTAAATTTATTTTAGCAATGCATTGTATTTTTCTGAATACAAGTGCTTTACATCCTTGGTTAAGTTTATTCCTAAATATTTGGTTCTTTTAGTTGCTATTGTAAATGGAAATATTTTCCTGGCTTTCTCCTCAGATTGTGCACTACTAGTGTATAGAAAACCCACTGATTTTGCATGTTGATTTCATATCTTGACACTCTACTGAAATCATTTATTAGCTCTAGCAGCTTTGTTGTAGATTTTTCAGAACTTTCTAGATGTACACTCATATCTTTTGTGAATACTGAACATTTTAATTCTTCCTTTCCAATTTGGATGCCTTTTATATCTTTTTCTTGCCTGATTGCTCTAGCTAGAACTCTAGGACTATATTGAACAAAAGTGGTGACTATGTGCATCCTTGTCTTGTCCCTGATATCAATGGGAAAACTTTCAGTCTTTCACCATTGAGTACAATGTTAGCTGTGGTTTTTTCATATATGGTCTTTATCATAGTGAGAAAATTTCCTTAAATTCCTATTTTTTGTAGTATTTTTATCAAGAAAGGATGCTGTATTTTGTCAAATGCCTTTTCTGCATCAATGGATAAGATCATGTGATTTTTCTTCTTTAATTTATTAATGTGATGTATTATGCTGATTGATTTTCTTGTGTTGAACCAGCCTTGCATGCCTGGTATAAAACCCATTTGATCATGATGACTAATTCTTTTAATGTGTTGTTGGATTCAAATAGAAAGTATTTTATTGAGGATTTTTGCATCTGTATTCATTAGAAAATGGGTCTATAATTTTCTTTTTTCATAATATCTTTATCTGGATTTGGTATTAGGGTGATAATGGCTTTGTAGAATGAGTTTGGTAGCATTCCTTCTTACTTAATATTTTGGAAAGGCTTGAGTAAGATTGGTATTAAATCTTCTTTGAATGCTTGGTAGAACTCACCTGTGAAACTCTCTGGTCCTGGGTTTTTCATTTTGGGGAGTTGTTTGATAACTGTTTCAATCTCTTTACTTGTGACTGGGTTGTTGAGGTCTTCTATTTCTTCTAGGGTCAGTGTATGTTGTTTGTACGTTCCTAGGAATTTTACCATTTCATCTATATTGTCTAGTTTTTTGCCATAAAGTTGTTCATAGTATCCTCTTATGATCTCTCTTATTTCTGTGGGGTCAGTAGTAATGTTCCTATTTTTATTTTTTATTTAATTTATTTGCATCTTCTCTCTTTTTTTCTTAGTCAGTCTAGCTAAGGGTTTGTCGATTTTTTTAATCTTCTCAAAGAACCAACTTTTGATTTTGTTAATTCTCTCTATTGCTTTTTGTTCTCAATTTCATTTATTTCTGCTCCATCTTTGTTATTTCATTCCTTCTACCTGCTTTGGGATTTGTTTGCTGTTCTTTCTCTATTTCCTCCAGCTGTGTAGTTAGGTCATTGATTGTAGAGCTTTCTCTTTTTGTAACGTAAGCATTGAAGGCTATACATTTTCCTCTCAATATTGCCTTTGCTATATCCCATGGGCTCTGAACTGTTGTATTCTCATTGTCATTTGTCTTGAGATATTTATTGATTTCTCTTGAAATTTCTTCTTTGACCCACTGATTATTTGAGTGTATTGTTTAATCTCCATATATATGTGAATTTTCCCTTTTCCACCACTTGTTGATTTCCAATTAAGTTCTATTATGCTCAGAGAAAGTGCTTTATATAATTCTGATTTTGTTGAATTTATTGAGATCTGCTTTGTGACCCAATATATGGTCTATCCTGGAGAAATATCCATGAGCACTTGAAAAGAATGTATATTCTGTTGTTTTGGGGTGCAATGTTCTGTATATGTCTATTAGATTTTGTTCATTTATCATATTATTCAAGCTTTCTGTTTATTTATTGATCATCTGCCCAGATGTTCTATCCAATGTTGAAAGTGGTATATTGTAGTCTCCAACTATTACTGTAGAGATATTTATTTCTCCCTTCATTTTTGCCAGTGTTTGCCTCATGCATCTTGGGGCATCCTGGTTAGGTGCATATACATATATGATCATTATTTCTTCCTGGAGAATAATTCCTTTTATTTATATGTAATGTCCTTCCTTGTCTCTAATAAACTTTTAAAGTTTATATCATCTGATATAAGTATCGCTACACCAGCTTTTTGTTGTTGTTGTTGTTACTGCATGCATGGAACATCTTTTTCAAACCTTTCACTTTCAGTCTATTGATATCGTTGGGTCTAAGATGAGTCCCATGCAGACAGCATATAGATGGCTTATATTTTCTTATCAATTCTGCCATTCTGTGTCTTTTGATTGGGGACTTTAATCCATTAACATTCAATATTATTACTGTAAACACAGTTCTTATTTCATCCACTTTGATCTATGCATTTTATTTGTCATTTCATTTTTGACACTTTTAGTTACTGTTACTGATACAGTCATCATTTCTAGACTCTCTTCCAATCCTCTCTCTCTTGTCTTTTCTTTTTAGGCTGTAACACTCCCTTTAGTATTTCCTGCAAAGCTGGTCTTTTTGTTATAAACTCTCACAGTTTCTGTTTATCTGTGAATATGCTAAACTCTCCCTCATTTTTGAAAGATAATCTTGCTGTATATAAAAATCTTGGCTGGAAGTTTTTCTCTTGCAGTATCTTTAATATATCATACCACTGCTTTCTTGCTTCCATGGTTTCTGATGAGAAATTGGGACTTAATCTTATTGGGTATCCCTTATATGTTATGCATTGATTTTCTCTTATTGTTCTCAGAATTCTCTCTTTGTCATTGGCATTTGACATTCTTATTTGTATGTGTCTCAGAGTTGGTCTATTTGGATTTATTCAGATGGGATTATGTTGTGCTTCTTGGACATGGATATCTATGTCCTTCAATAGGGTTGGGAAATTTTCTACCATTATTTCTTCAGATATTCCTTATGACCCTTTTCCCTTCTCTTCTCCTTCTGGGACAAACATGACGTGTATGTTTGCATGTTTCTTTCTGTCATTTAGTTTCCTGAAGCCCTGTTCAATTTTTTGTATATTTTTCTTCACCTGTTCTTTTATATGCTGGCTTTCAGAGGCCATGTCTTCAAGCTCACCAATCCTTTTCTTTGGCTTCCTCAAATCTGCTGTTATATGCCTCCAGTGTATTTTTAGTTTCAATTATTTCACCTTTCATTCCCATAAGGTCTGCTATTTTTCTATGTATGCTTTCAAATTCTTCTTTGTGTCTTTTGATTGGGGACTTTAGCCATCTCTTTAAATCTCTTTAGCGATTTCATTGAATTTATTAAGGAGATTTGTTTGAACATCTATGATTAGCTGTCTGAACTCCTTTATGTCATCTGCAGGCTTCTCTTGTTCCTTTAACTGGGCCATATCTTCCTGTCTTTTGGTGTGGATTGTAATTTTTTTTTTTTTTGGTGTTTTCACATCTGGTTTGCTAAATGTGTAGTTTCTCCCTTTAGTTTAGGGTTTTTTTTTTTTTTTTTTTTTTTTCATTTTTTCCCTTGCTGCTTGTGTAGTAGGAACCAAGGATGTAGTTGGTGCTCTAAGCTGTGGAGGCTAAAGCTGCCCATGTTGCCCCAGGAATTGATGAAGCTTCTTCCACCATTCTCTTCTGTAAGGGCTAGGGACAGAGATGCAGCCATTTATAATAATCCAAGTTGGGCAGGACAAGACTGTCTGTAGTTGCCTGGTGAGACTGAAAAAGCTTCACACCCCTTCCTCCCCTACTTTAGGCAGGAATGGAGCTATAGTTGTGGGCAGCAATGTATGCTGTGTGGGTCCAAAATGACCACAATTACTCAGGTAAACTAACACTGCACCAGACACCATCCCTGCCAGAGGTGGGAACTGACTCTCTGGAGTGCCCAGCAATCTAATCTGTGTGGGTCAAATATACCTGCAGTTACCCTGAGAAGCCAAGGGAGTACTGTCCCTTCTGCCCTTTAGGGGTGGAAATGGAACCACCAATGCCCAACAGTTCAGTCCCTGTAGGCTGAAAGTACCTACCATTGCCCAGAGTGGCTGAGGAAGCACCAGCCCCCTCCTATCCTATTGGATGGTGGGGGTGGTTCAAGGGTGCCCAACAGTTCAATCAGTCTCTTTAGCCTGAGAATACTTGCCATTTCACAGAGAGGCTAAGGAAACACCAGGCCCCTCCTATCCTATTAAGACATGGAGTTGCATCCACAGACACCCAATGGATCAGTCCCTGTAGGCTGAATGTACCTGCCATTGTCTGGAGAGCCTGTGGAGACACCAGCCCCTCCTATCCTACTGGAGGTGTGGGTGGATCCATAGGCATCCAACAGTCTGGTCCCTGCAGGATGAAAGTCTGCCATTGCCCAGAAAGGCTGTGGAAACACCAGCCCCCTCCTTTCCTATTGGTTGGTGAGGGTGGATCCACAAGTACCCACCAGTCCAGGCTGTGTGGGCTAAAATCAGCTGCAGTTACCCAGAGAGGCTGGGCAAACACAGTCCATCTCTTGTCCTACTGGGGATGGTGGCAGAGCCAAAAGTGACCAATGGTCAGGTTTGTGCAGTTGGAAAATGCCTGCAGCTTCCCTGAGAGGCTGAGGGAACATCAGCCTCCACCTATCCTATGGGGACACAGAGGTGGAGATGGACTCAAAGACAGTCAACAAACCAGTTCATGTGGGCTGAAATCTCCTGGCATTGACCAGAGAGGCCAAGGATACCCAGCACCTCTCCTATCCTATTGGAGCCCCAGGTGACTGACTATTCAGTCTGTGCTGGCAGAGAGCACTTGCATTTGCCTGGAGAGCCTGGTACAGGTCCCACCAGCTTCCTTTCTGCTTGAGGTGGGGCTGAAGTCTAAGTTAGGGCTTTAGTCTGATCTTGGTGGAAAGAAGCCAGTCCCTAACTTCACTGGCTTTTCAGTCAGCCAGGCTTCACTTCTTGCCAGGGTAGGAGTCAAAATGGCAGTTACCAGACTCTTTCCAACTTGGAAAGGCTCAAACCCTAGCTGTTTCTAGGATTATAGTTTAGCCAGCCCAGTCCACTAATCAGTAGATGAGGTCGGTGGACAACTGTCTCTTCCTCCACCTTTTATGGGTAATAGAGCTTCTGACTCCAGCCACGGAATAGCTCCAGAGGCAGCTTGTGCCACTAGAGTAGGATGGGCACCGGCCTCTGTGGTGTGGCTTGTAGTTTCCCAGAGAGGTTGTGCAGATACCCCCAGCTTCCTCCCTGCCAGAGACGGGGCTGGGGTTTATACTGGATCTGCAATCTGACCTGGGTGGAAAGAAGCCGGTCCTTACCAGCACCGTGATTTTCAATCAGCCCCACTTCCCCTCATGCCGGTGGCAGAATCAAAATGGTGGTTACTGACCCCCTTCCGACCTGGACAGACCCAAATTATAGTTGTTCCTAGGATTATACTTTAGCCCACCAAATTCACCAATCAGTAGCTGAAATCAGTGCCACACCATGTCTTCCTACCCCGTTTCTTAGAAAATGGAGCTTCCAATTCCAGCCACAGAACAGCTCCCAAGGTGGCTTGCACCACGGGCACTGACCTCTGTGGTGTGGAGATCTCTACTCAAAAATCCTCTCTGCAGATGGGCATCTCCTCCCTTCACACTTTCAAGAATGTTGCAGGATACTCCTATGGTCTCCTCAGGCCCCCAAACAGCTGTTCTAGGTGGCTCTGGATGATTACCAACTGCTCTGCAGCATGAGCAGACTCCAGGAGCTCCTACACTGCCACAATCTTGGCTCCGCCCCAGAATCCCTATTATTATTTTTTAAGTATATTTTTATGACAGAAGTTGTAAACTTACAAAACAATTATGAACATGTGCAGAATTCCCCAAAACCACCCCCCTATCAACACACCACACTATGGTGGAACATTTGTTACAGATTATGAGATAATACCATCCAATTATTACGAGGTCCACAGTGCACATTTGGCACATTTTCCATAGGCCTCCATTAGCAACACAGTACATCTTTGGCATAGATGCAAGAATATTACATTATTACTGTTAACCACAGTCCATAAGTCACTCCAGTTGTGTGTTTCCCATGCTTCTCCACATTCACACCACCCTGCAATAGTGATGAACATCTGCTCTAGCTCACAAAGGACACTCTTGCATCTGTACCATCAGCCACTATTCTCATCCACCTCTCGGTTTCCTGTTCTATTCAGGCCCTAGATTATTCTCTAGCTTTCATCAGTTCCCATTTACATCCCTAGACTACCATTTTCAGCCACATCCCAACCAGCTATTACTCACTATAATGTGTTAACATCAACTCTGTACATTTCCACACTTTTACAGTAAACCTAATTAAAACTTCTACATACATTAACTATCAGTAGTCCATCTCAGTCCTCTTCTTATGTCCTTTAAGAATCCACTACCTGCCATCAGGTCTTGAAGATATTTTCTTACATTTTCTTCGAGAATTTCATGGTTCTTGCTTTTATATTTAGGTTTTTTATTCATTTTGAGTTAATTTTAATTTCCTTCTTTTGCTATGGATATCCAGTTTTCTCAACACCATTTGTTGAATGGACTGTTCTGTCCAAGCTGGGTGGGTTTAACAGGCTAGTCAAAAATCACTTGATCATAGATATGAGGGTATATTTTTGAACCATTAATTTGGTTCCATTGGTCTATGTCTCTGTCTTTATGCCCATAGCATGCTGTTTTTTACCACTGTAGCTAGATAATATGACTTAAAGTCTGGAAATGAGAGTCCTCCAACTTTGCTTTTCCTTTTTAAGATGTTTCTGGCTATTCAGAACCCCTTACCCTTCCAAATAAATTTGATAATCATGTTTTCCATTTATTTAAAACTGCTGGTGGAAGTTTGATTGGGATTGCATTGAATCTGTATATCAATTTGAGTACAACTGGCATCTTAATGATATTTAGTCTTTCAATCCATAAGCATGGAATATTCTTCCAATTAATTAGGTCTTTTTAAAAAAGTTCTTTTAACAATGAGTTGTAGTTTTCTAAATACAGGTGCTTTAAATTGTAGGTTAAGTTTATTCCTGAATATTTGGGATTTATCTGTCATATTTTATTTTCACCACTCTTTTGACACTTTTAGTTACTTATATTGATATAATCATCATTTCTAGACTCACTTCCAGGCCTCTCTCTCCTGTCTTTTCTTTTAAGGCAGTAGCACACCCTTTAGTGTATCCTGCAAAGCAGATCTCTTGATTACAAACTCTTTCCGTTTCTGTTTATCTGTGAATATTCTAAACTCATCCTCATGTTCGAAAGACATTCTTGCTGAATAAAATATTCATGGCTGGAAGTTTTTCTCTTGCAGTATCTTAAATATATCATAGCACTGTCTTTTTGCCTCCATGGTTTCTGGGGAGAAATCAGCACTTAATCTAATTGGGTACCTCTTGTATGTTATGCATTGCTTTTCTCTTGCTGCTCTCAGAATTCTCTGTCTTCAGCATTTGACATTCTGATTAGTATGTGTCTCAGATTTGCTCTATTGGGATTATTTTGTATGGGAGGACACCATGTTTCTTGGACATGGATATCAATGTCTTTCATTATGGTTGGGTAATTTTCTGGCATCATTTCTTGAAATATTTCTTCTGCTCCTTTTCCCTTCTCTTCTACTTCAGGGACACCCATGAAACATGTGTTTGCATGTCTCTTGCTGTCATTCAGTTCCCTGAGACCTTGTTCCAGTTTTCCAATCTTTTCTTCATCTGTTATTTTCTATGTTCACTTTCAGAGGCCATTTCTTCAAGCTCATCAATCCTTTCTTCTGCCTCCTTAAATCAGCTATTATATGATTCCAGTGTGTTTTTAATTTCATTTCTTGCACCTTTCAATCCCATAAGATCTGCTATTTTTCTATGTATGCTTTCAAATTTTTCTTTGTGCTGATCCAATGTCATCTTAAATCCTTAAGCTCTTTAGCCATCTCAGTGGATTTATTAAGGAGATTTGTTTGAACATCTGTAATTAGTTGTCTCAACTCTTTCATGTCATCTGGAGGCTGGTCATGTTCTTTGAACTGGGCCATATCTTCCTGTTTCTTGGTACAATTTGCAATTTTTTGTGGGTGTCTTGGCAACTGGCTTACTAGAGTATTTATTCTGTGTGCAGTTTTTTTCTTTAGTTTAGGGCTTCCTGCCCTTTTGCCCTTGTTGGCTGTGTAGTAGGAGCCAAGGATGTAGTTGGTGTTATAAGCTGTGATGGCTTAAGCTGCCCTCATTATCCCTGGGACTAATGAAGTTTCTCCCAACTTCCGGAATCCCCTATATTTTTTAATGTGACTTTTGTATAATCTAAATATCTTAAAAAAATAAAATTTAAAAACAGCAAAAAATAAATAAATGTAAAAACAATCAAATTTTATACTTAAAGATGTGTAAGTTTTACTATATGTAAATTATACATGAAAAATGACAATTTAAAGAAACAATATAAAATCTCATATTTTATACTATCCACTGAGAACTATCATGGAAAACTATTGTGATTCTGTTTTGTAACACCACTGTAAACTCTAAAATTGACAGAAAGAGGAACTCCACATCCTTTCATTCCATCATTAGAGGCATAATATGGGGATAGTTGGAGTAGTAGTTTTATGTGGCATAGGAATTTGGCATATCTATTAAAAATACCTGATTTTTATTTAATTAGCTTCTACAACTTGCAGAAGGACAGTGGATCTAAGGAAAACACAGAGTGGGAAAGCAGAAGAGAAACACTCAGATGAACTGCAGACAGTCATCTCTTCCGATCTAAGCTTGCTACCCATTAGAGCACCAATTATAATCTCGAAATTGTATTTTTTTCATCAACAATGATGTTCAATCATCCATCTGTATGCTCTATTTAATAGCAGGGGTATAATTAAGGACTTATTATGGCTATAAAATTACTAGAAGGTAAAATGCCAAATAAAGTGACTTCCAGGGCTGACATCATGTGTCATCTAAGAGTCTGATGTAAACTTAGCCATGAGAATTTATTAGTTAGTTCTATGAAATATAAATTTAATTTTTTTTAAATGAAAGGCTTATTTTTTAAGACTAGTTTATAATTTTGATTTTATAAAATGATCACCTGATAATTGACCCAGACTAAAGAGAAGGGAGAGACACCCAAATTTTGAAGAGCCTCTCTGGACACAGACCCTTTCAGTAAATTGGTTGCATGACCCACTGCTTGAAAATTGCCCAGACACTATATTCCCACTGTTATTTTTGTAAGAGGCCATTTAAATAAAGTTGTTAAATAATTACATGGTGCCTAAGTCTTACCTTTGATGTAGATTGAGCCAAGGGGAAAATGCCTCTGTCACCCAAATCCCTGATTATGACAACTGACCACAAGGGTGGGATCTGCTGCCAAGTGAAGAATGGCACCCACGTCTTCGGGAGAATCTGGGGACAGTGACTGGGGAATAAAACTCCTCAACTCACAGAAAGGTAAATCCTGGGAGGGCCTCAGTGGGGCTGGCAGGTGGTGTGTTACTTTTAGTATGTTGCAGACTTTTATATGTGTTATGTGTGTGCCGGTGCTGTGAAAGTTGGCACCAGGCAAGTCTGCTCTGTACCCCCTCAGTAAGGATGGACAGACTCCCCGGAGAAGGGTATGGGCCTGGGAGGACAGCCCTGGCTTGGGAAGCCAACTGCAGGCCAGAGGGTCTCCAGCTCCTGCTGGGCAAAAACCCCCACCCTAGCAGACCCCTGGACAAATGTAGCAGCAAAGTCCACAGAGACACCGAAGTTTGCATTGCCGTCCACACTGTCCCTCTATACACCGCGATAAAACTGCGGGGCTGCCGAAGGGGTTTCCTGTGCACAGGATGCTTACCGGGTGCTTCTAGATGAGTCCTGGGAACTGTGAAAGTATGACCCTAGGGCTCGGGCTGCCGCCATCCACACACAGGTGTCACTGGTCTCCATCGCTGTGAGAGAAAGCAAGCAGCCGCCAATGCCATGGCCAGCTCACATGTTGAAGAGCTTGCCCCAGATACCACGGTGATACTAAAATAAAGCACGCCCCTGATTCGGACAATAATTCTAGTTCTGCTTAAGGCCTGATGCAGGGACCAAAAAACAAAGGTGTCAGCAGTATGCGCCACATGACTGAGGAAAAACCTCTGCTACTTACAGGTTGAAAGATGCAACAGCTGGCATCTATCTCCAGAGAGGATAAGATCTTTACATTACTTAAAGACCCTTCAAGATTATCCAAAAATAAAGGCAGGTGGGGTTCCTGAAGGCATGGAGAGCAGATAAAACTGCTGCTACACCTTGATACAATGGCCACTTGTGGCCTAGTACATGGGCTACTCAACCTGCACTTATTTACCTCAGAACGCTGGGTAGCTAGTGCAGGATTGAGGAAGGGCTAGAGCAGCCTCTGCAATGAGTTATGCTTCACCCCTTCAGGGCCAGCAACCCACCATTTGATAAGCCCCAAACATCCACTACCGCTGGATTCCCTACAGTTATTTTTGAGGGTAGCCGTCACCACAAGAGTAGCCAACTCTATTGGTCCTGTTGGCAGTAGCTCCTAAAATATATATTGCTTAGAAGGCCCTCATCACCTTAAAAAAATACAAAAACACAAACATCACATCCACCAGATTTTGAAGGCAACAGCCTGCTCTACCTGCCTGGAACAACTAGGCACACCATTTCACCTGGAGCCCATTCCTTGCTTCCCCCTTTCCCCACCTCCCAACTAAGCTGCCCACAGCTGAATCAAAGAGTCCTCTATCAACAAGTCTCTGGGATCCTACAGAAAGTCATACATTCCAACTGGTCCACCAGCCCTCCCACTGGAACAAAGAAGCTTCAGACCTTTAACAATGGCAGGTCCACTGCTCATGTTACAGACCAGCAGTCTTCCCCAGGCACCACCACAGATGTCAGATACCTGCTCATCAAGCTTATGTTAATTTGAGAGCCTCTAAATACAAAAACTTTCATACCCTTATTAGACACTCAATTACAGGTCACATTGATTCCCACTTCTCCAGCACCATACAATGACCCCCACAGTGCCCACTGTTGGACTGGGAGGTGGAGACTCAGACATTTGCCATGGTCACCATGAACACAAGACCTGTCCTCCCTTGGCCAGATGACCCTGCTGCCCATCTAGCTGCTGCCTTTTCCTTAACATAGACTAAGCCCAATCCTTTGCACTGACAATTGAGTGTGCCCACTGAGAACCATAAAATTCTCCAAGCTCTTCCATGAAATTAACACTCCACCATGTCAACTCAAAGAGGGAACAAAAAATTACACCCAGTGATATGTGAAATGATAGAGGAAAGTTTTCTAGAACTCATCATCTCACTTTAAACTCACTGACCTGGTGTGTACTTAAGGCCATTCAGAAAAGAACAAAATTAACTACCATTAAATACCAGGACCTCAAAAAATCTCCTAGCAAAGCCCCTCTGCCAGATATTGGCACCATCTTTTTTTTAAATATATATATATTTTAAAAAATGCTTAGATTACATAAATGTTACACAAAAATTACAGGGTTTCTCATGTTCCCCACATCCCACACCTCCCATAACAGACCACATAAACAACTTTCATTAGTGTGGAACATCACCAGCAATGGATATACACATCCTGGGGTTTTGCCACTAAGCATGGAACATAGTTCACATTGTAGACCACATTCACTCCCACACAGTTCTGCATGGTATATGCTGAAGTAAAATGGCCTATATCTGTCATTGCAATGTCACTCAGAATAATTCCCATGTCCTGAAAAAGCTCCTGTATTACAACTACTTTTCCCTTACCTGCCCCAAAAGCATCCAGGGGCAACTGGCTCCACCTCACTGTTGTAATTTCTTCCATTGCTTGAATCACAATATGTCTACAACAGAATACCATTAAGTCCTCTCTAGTCCATAGCTCTTCCCTCAATCCTGAGAAGTATGGGATGGTGATGTCCACTCCACCTCCAAGTGAGAGGGGGCTTATATGCCATGGAAACAATGGATGGGATTATCCTGCATGCAGCTGCATACTCTCCATTCCCTGGTATGGCTGGTATCCATCATCGTCTCCTCACCAGGTGACTTGGGTGAGTCCATTGAGCTGTAGAGTAGGAGTTGCAGCTCTACTGAGATTCCAGGAACAGCTGGCACATGGGTAGGCCAAAGGCTCCAGACTCTGGAAGTACACCTACAAACTCCAGCACCACATATAGGTTTGAACAGAAGAGACTGATGGACCATGTGCAGGGAGGACTTATTTGAGTCCAACTCTGTCACTCTCAGGAGGACAGATTCCAAAGTAGAGCCCCCAGATAAGACATCAATCTCTGGAGTTATTCCCCCTTATATAGGACCTGGGTGTCTCCAGAGCCCTCAGGAGCACCTCTATGTGGGGTGATATCCACTTTCGTGTTCTATGAGATCCTAATGATATGTGCATAAGTGTTACCTCTGGGATGACTTCCCGACTCTCTTTGAAGACTTTTAATCATATGAACACATTTGTCTTTACCTTTTCCCCCTTTTATTCAAGGTCTTTTTCCAGTCATATTGCCAGTTGGCTATTGGTATTAATGCCTCATTGCCAGGGAGACTCATTCCTTGGAGTTATGTCCCACATTGGCGGGAAGGTAATGTATTCATATGCCGAGTTTGGCTTAGAGAAAGGCCACATTTGAGCAACAAGGAAGTTCTCAGGTCGCAACCCTTAGGCACCTCATAACAGTAGGCTAAGTTTCAATTACAAGAGCAAGGACTTGTAAGGATAGTCATCAATAACAAGAACCCATCAGTGGACCATCTTCCTTTGCCAGACACTGCCCCTGCACTCAGAGGACTGTTGCTGCTCCCTTGGAGAATGTGGCAGAGGTCTCCAGGCTGGGAATTCAATATTCCCTCATTTATTGAGTGATTGTCTACCCACTGTGACCATGCCCCACCGCTTGATCATTTGAACAATTTTATATTTCTTTCACATATATTCAGGTGAACTTCCTCCCATAAACCCCCATCCCAGAAATCCCCCAAAATCATCCTCTGCTGCCCCTGATGTAACCCTTCTGTGATCTAAACCTTCCTTGAAGATTAAGCCCATATAATAGCCAAATACAATTAACAGGAAAATGAAATAATAATGATAAGTTTAAATGTAAGAGATAAAATACATGGAAACTCAGGGGAAAAAAAACATAAAAATATTAATTTAAAGGATTGGGACATTCAAAAAATGGGAAAAAACAAAAAAAAATTTTTTAATTATTGTAATTTTTTTCCTTTTATCACTGCATTATCGTGTCCAGTCTGCACCACAGCACCTTCCCCCTCTCACTCCCCAGTGTCTCCCAAATTTTCATTTAATTTTCAAAGAAGTTTTAGGTCACACCAAAGTCACACACAGAATACTAGAGACTCTCAGTTACCCAAACTCCTTTCCCTTTCCTCACACCATATTAAAACCTTTTATATGTGGATAGTAGCATTGTTAAAATTGTTATACAGATAGTGAAACATAGCTACTAAACATTGTCAATTGTTTACAGTATAGTTTACAATTTAGATGATACAGTTTAATAATTTTTGATGATATTTACCATGTCCTGTGTTCATTTCTGTAAAGTAATGAAAAACATTTCCAATGACCACTAAATATCCCCTGTTTGATGTTTTCTGTTCCTTCCTCCACATCCTCCTGGGGCACATGACACTCCCGTGTCTTGACTCATTGAATGACAAGATTCATAGTTACATGCAACAAGAGGTTTTGACAAGCTGATTATGCTCCCCTATAAGGATCCACCCTTGCTCCCAAGAGACACCCACCTGTCTGTTTCTGGGTGAATCAGTTGTCACAAAGATTGGGGTCCATCTTCTTCCCACTCACCATGTGGGTCTCCACTCCCCGACCCAACACATTATGACAGGATTAACACCCACACACTCCCCAGAGGCCTACTCCAGATGCACCCCATTCTGAATGCCTCCAACCTAATATCTAAACCAGTGACACTACCTTGTTATATTGCCATCAGAGCATTCCCACTCCTGAACTTTCAACATCATACTCAGAAATCCTATGTTCACCTAGTCCCCCACCCATCTCTCCCCCCAATTATCCTGGGTATTCTAACCCACCCTTCCTAATCTACATACCTGTCAATCCTGCACCATCAAACCCAGTAATACCACTACCCACTGTCCTATCCTTCAATATGCAACTATGTAATTCAAATAAGTGAGGTCATATACTGTTCATCCTTCAATGGCTGGCTTGCTTTACTCAACATAGGGTCTTCAAGATTTATCCATGTTATTCCATGTGTTAGCACTTTGTTCCTTCTTACAGCTGAGTAATATTCCATTGTATGTATGTACCATATTTTGTTTACCCATTCCTCTGTTGACAGGCACCAGGGCTGATTCCAACTTTTGGCAATTGTGAACAATGTCACTATGAACATCGGTGTGCATATATCTGTTCGTGTTTTTGCTTTCAGTTCTTCTGGGTATATAACCAGCAGTGGAATTGCTGGATCATATGGAAGATCTATTGTTAGTTTTCTGAGGAACTGCCAAACTGTCCTCCACAGTGGCTGGACCATTCCACAATGCCACCAGCAGTGGATGAGTGTTCCTATTCCTTCACATCCTCTCTAACACTTACAGTCTGCTGTTTTTTTAATAGCTGCCATTCTGATAGGTGTAAGATGGTATCTCATTGTAGTTTTGATTTGCATTTCCCTAATAGCTAGTGGCGTCGAGCATTTTTTCATGTGTCTTTTAGCCATTTGTATTTTTTCCTTGGAGAAGTGTCTTTTAAGGTCACGTGCCCATTTTTAAAATGGGTTGTTTCTCTTTTTATTTTCGAGGTGTAGGATTTCCTTATATTTGCAGGATGCTAGACTCCTATCAGATATTTGGTTGCCAAATATTTTCTCCCATTGGGTAGGCTGTCTTTTTATTTTCTTAATAACATCCTTTGAGGAGCAGAGTTTTTAATTTTGAGGAGATCCCATTTATCTATTTTTTTCTCTTGCTACTCATGCTTTGGGTGTGAAGTATATGAAACCATTTCTTATTACAAGGCCCTGTAGATGCTCCCCTACATTATTTTCCAATGTCTTTATGTTTATGGCTCTTACATTTAGATCTTTGATCCATTTTAACTTGATTTTTGTATAAGGTGTGAGATGGTATTTCTCTCTCATTCTTTTAGATATAGATATCCAGTTCTCCAAGCACCACTTGTTAATGAGGCCCTTCTCTCCCAACTCAGTGGGCTTGGTGGCCTTTTTGAATATCAGATGACTGTATATGCAAGGATCTCTATTAGAACTCTCAATTTGGTTCCATTGGTCAGTATGTCTATCCTTGTGCCTATACCATGCAGTTTTGAGCACTATAGCTTTGTAGTATGTTTTTTTTTACCGGGAGGTCCCAGGGATCGAACTCAGGTCCCTCCATATGGGAGACAGATGCTCAACCAGTTGAGCTACATCCGACCCCTTTGTAGTATGTTTTAAGGTCAGGTAATGTGATACCTCCAAGTTCATTTTTCTTTTTCAATATGTCTTTGGCATTTTGGGGCCTCTTACCTTTCCAACTATATTTTGTAGTTAGTTTTTCCAGTTCCTTAAAAACTACAGTGTTGACTTTTATTGGAATTGCATTAAATCTGTAGAAAAGTGTGGGTAGGATAGACATCTTGATGATGTTTAGTCTTCCTATCCATGAACAGGGAATATTCTTCCATTTATTTAAGTCTTCTTTGAATACCTTTAACAGTGTTGTGTAGTTTTCTGTATACAAGTCCTTTACATATTTAGGTAAATTTATTCCTAGGTATTGGATTCTTTTAGTTACTATTGTAAATGGTATTTTTTTCTTGATTTTCTCCTCAGATCGCTCATCATTGGTGTACAGAAATGCCACCGATTTTTGAGCATTGATCTTATATAGTCTGCGACATTACTGAACTCCTTTATAAGTTGTAGAAGCTTTCTTGTAGATATCTCAGGGCTTTCTACATATAGGATCATGTCATCTGCAAATAACAAAATTTTTACTTCTTCTTTTCTAATTTGGATGTCTTTTATATCTTTTTATTGCCTCAGTGCTCAAGCAAGTACTTCCAAGACAATATTAAATAGGAGTGGTGATAGTGGGCATCCTTGTCTTCTTCCCGATCTCAGAGGGAGGGCTTTTAGGATTTCACCATTGAAGATGATGTTAGCTTTGGGTTTTTCATATATACCATTTATCATATTCAGAAAAGTTTCCTTCTATTCCCATCTTTTGCAATGTTTTTATCAGTTAAGAGTGCTGTGTTTTGTTGAATGCTTTTTCTGCATCTATAGAGATGATCATGTGATTTTTTTATTTCAATCTATTTATGTGGTGTATTATGTTGATTGATTTTCTTATATTGAACCATCCTTGCATATCCGGGATGAAACCCACTTGGTCATGGTGTATAATCCTTTTGATATGTTGTTCAATGTGATTAGCAAGTATTTTCTTGAGGATTTTAGCATCTAGATTCATTAGAGAAATTGGTCTGTAATTTTCCTTTCTTGTGGTATCTTTGTTTGGTTTTGGTATTAGGGTAATGTTGGCATTATAGAATGAGTTAGGCAATATTCCTTCTACTTCTATATTTTGGACGAGCTTAAGCAGAATTGATGTTAGCTCTTTCCGGAATGTTTGGTAGAATTCAGCTGTGAATCCATCTCGCCCTGGGCTCCTCTTAGTAGGGAGGTTTTTGATGACTGATTCTAACTTTTCACTTGTAATTGGACTGTTGCGTTCATTAATTTCTTCTTTCATCAATGTAGTCTGTTTGTGACTTTCTAGAAATTTGTCCATTTCCTCTATATTATCATTCTTGTTGGTATATAATTTTTCAAAGTATCATCTTATGATTCTCCTTATTTTGGTGGGGTCAGTAGTGATATCCCCTTGCTCATTCTAATTTTGTGTATTTGCATCTGTTCTCTCTTTTTCTTTGTTAATCTGGCTAAAGGTTTGTCAATTATATTGATCTTCTTGAAGAACCAGGTTTTTGGTTTTGTTTATTCTTTCTATTGCTTTCTTATTTTCTATTTCATTTAGTTCTGCTCTAATCTTTGTTATTTCCTTCTCTCTACTTCCTTTGGGGATAGTTTATTGTTGATTTTCCAGTCCTCTAGATGTGCACGTAGGTCTTCAATTTTAGCTCTTTCTTCTTTTTTAATATATGCATTTATGGCTATGAAATTCCCTCTCAGGACAACTTTGGCTGCATCCCATAGCTTTTGATATATTGTGTTGTCATTTTCATTAGTTTCAAGGTAGTTGCTGATTTCTTTTAAGATTTCCTCCTTGACTCACTATTTGGATAAGAGTGGGTTGTTTAACTTCCATATCTTTGTGCCTAATCTGTTTCTCTGGCCCTTAATGATTTCCAATTTCATTCCATTGTGGTCAGAGAAATTACTTTTTATAATCTCAATCTTACTGAATTCATTGAGATTTGTTCTGTGGCCTAGCATTTTGTCTTCTCTTGGAGTATGATCCATGTGCACTCGTGAAGAATGTAAATCCTGCTGTATTTGGGTGTAGTGTTCTGTACTTGTCTATTGAGTCTGGGTCCTCTAATGTATTGTTCAGAGTCTTTGTTTCTTTATTGCTTCTCTGTCTAGATATTCTGTCTAATGGTGTATTAAAGTACCCCAATATAATTGTAGAGGCACTTATTTCTCCACTTAGTTTTTCTAGGGTTTACCTCATGTATTTTGAGGCACCCCGATTAGGTGCGTAAATGTTTATGATTGTTCTCTCTTCTTGAGAGATTACCCCTTTTACTAATATATAGAGTCCATCTTTGTCTATTACAACAGTTTTGCATTTAAAGTCTATTTTGTATGATATGAGAATAGCCACTCCTGTCCTTTTTTGGCTATTGTTAGCTTGGAAAATTGTCATCCAGCCATTCACTTTCAGCCTATTTGAATCCCTGGGTCGAAGGTGGGTTTCTTGTAGACAGCATATAAATGGATCATATTTCCTTATCCATTCTGCCAATCTGTGTCTCTTGAGTGGTGAATTTAATCCATTAACATTCAGTGTTATTACTCGCAATGAATTTCTTATTTCAGCCATATTTTCTTTGGATTAATGTATGTCATATGTTGTTTTGTTTCTGTTTCTGTCTTTTTAGTAGTTTTTAAACTCTCCTCCAACTCTCTCTCCCTTGATTTTCTTTTCAACTTGTAGAACTTCCTTTAGTATTTCTTGATGTGCAGTTTTCTTATTGGCATACTCTCTTAATTTCTGTTTATCTGTGAATATTTTGAACTCTTCATCATTTTCAAATTCCAGTTTTGATGGATGGAGAATTCATGGCTGGAAGTTTTTTTTTTCTTTTAGTACTTTGACTCTGTCATATCACTGTCTTCTTGCCTTCATGGCTTCAGATGAAAAATCAGCACTTAATCTTATTGTGGTTCCCTTGTATGTGATGGTTCTCTTTTCTCTTGCTGCCTTGAGTATTTTCTCTTTGTCTTGAGCATTGGACATTTTGACAAGTATATGTCTTGGAGTTGGCCTGTTGGGATTTGTACTGTTTGTGGTGTGTTGTGCTTTCTGGATCTGCACATCCATCTTTCTCAATAGAGTTGGAAAGTTTTCAGCCATTATTTCCTTCAACACTCCTTCTGTTCCCTTTCCCTTCTCTTCTCCTTCTGGGATGCCCATAATGCATATGTTTTTGTGTTTTTTGTTGTCGGTTAAATTCCTGAGTCTATGCTGGACTTTTTCTATCTTTTTGTCTGTTCTATAATCTCTTTGATTTCAGATGTATTGTTTTACACATCACTAATTCTTTCTTCTGCCTATTCAGATCTGCTGTTATGTGAATCCAGCATCTTTTTGATCTCTTGGATTTTGCCATTGATCACCTCATATCCATTATCTTTTTATTTATGTTTACAATTTCTTCAGTATGTTCCTCCATTGTCTTCTTAATTTCATTAATCTCTTCCTTCACTTCATTAAGTTGGTCCACGATATTTGTTTGGAAAGATTTGATTAGTTGTTCAATGTCCCACATCTCTTCCTGGTTTTTAGTTTCTTCATTGGACTGGCCCATGTCTTCCGGTTTCTCAGTGTGGTTTGTAATTTTTTGTTGCCTTCTAGTCATCATTTTATCTTAATGGGTTTATTCAGTTGATTAGCTTTTCTCTCTGCTCTAGAGTTATATTTAGCTGGTGGCTCAGAGTGTGTGTGTTAAGTTTTCTCTTTGACAGTTTTTCTTCTTATTTTATTTCCTTGCTTCTTTCTATGTTCCCTTGAAGGCAAAAATAAGGGCCAGAGGAATCAAAAGATGTGAGGAAGGAAGAAGGATAACCATAATATTGATAAAAGTTAGAAGACGGGCAAAATAAGACTTAATGAAATGAATATTTAACTCATGTAGGCAGTGTAGAGTAATAGGGAAAAAAGTGGAGTACATTCAATGGACTGGGAAACCAAATAGAGGAAAACATATATAATGATTTAGAAGGTTAGAATGATGAGGAGGGAGAGAAAAATTAAAGAAAGGGCTGAAAGGAAAAATTAATATTAATTTAATAAAGAAAGAAACAGAATAGATAGAATAGAAATTGACACTCTTAAGTTGTAGGCTAATGAAAAAACGTGGTATGTAAGAAGCACAACAGAAAACAGAAGGCAGAAAGATGAAGGAAGGAAAAGATTTAGCTTTGGAGACAAAATCAATATAGACAGAGAATTGGAAATTACTGAAGAAGAAGCACAGCAAAGAAGAGACAAGCTAGCAGCACCTAATTTAAAAATGAAAGAAAAAAGAAAGAAGAAAGAAAGAAAGAAAGAAAGAAAGAAAAGAAAGAAAGAAGAAAGAAAGAAAGAAAGAAAGAAAGAAAGAAGAAAGAAAGAAAGAAAGAAAGAAAGAAAGAAAGAAAGAAAGAAAG
>JAKSZT010034045.1:1301845-1383830 GCA_026826555.1 Tolypeutes matacus | reverse complement strand
AAAGAAAGAAAGAAAGAAAGAAAGAAAGAAAGAAAGAAAGAAAGAAAAAAGAAGGGGGGAGGAAAAAGGAAAGAAAAGCAAGAGACAACTAATAAACAAAGAAAAACCAAACAACCACACAAGCAAACATTCAAACAGATCTAAGGAAGAACAGTGTTCCTTCTTTGACCCTTGTGGAACCTCTCAGCCTGCTTGTATTCATCAATAAATTGCCCTGCAAGGTTCTATCTGCAGTTTTGAGGCAGATTTTAGCTATTAAACTAAATTAAAAAGAATAATTCATTTTTGTATTTTTTAAAGTGACTGTCTTCTTCTTCTTTTTCTTTTCTTTTTTTTTTTTTTTTTTTGATGTAATAAGGAACCCAAAAGAAGTCCTCTTCTAGACTACCCCCTTCACCAAGGGTACCCTAAATAGGGTCGTGGAAACTAATCAAGCACTTCCCACTTCCAGGCCTCCCCAGGGGAGCTGAAGCTCTGATGCTTGTCAGTGCAGAATGATAAAATTGGCTGACTCTGCCCTCTCTGGAGCCAAGCCTCAGTGAACACTGGGCTGCTGGGTAAATCAGGCTTTCTCAGTAGATTCGCCTTTCCCCTCAGCCTGGTGCTGCTTCAAGCTGGCTTATCTGCTCCCCAAAGCTAAGGGGGTGGGGGTCCAGGCAGCCATATCCACAGAAAGGAAACCCCTCTCCACCTTCTGTTAGAACCTTCCCACTCTCACAGAATGCTCCCTCTCACCAGGTTGCAGGGGGGTTTTGGGGTGTATCCCAGGGCAGCTAGGTAAATCAACCTTCCTCAGCAGATCACCACTCCCCTCAGCCTGGTGCCACTTCAAGCAAGCTATTTTGTTCTCCAAAGCTGTAAGTTGTTCTAGGCAGTCAAATCCACAGAAAGGAAACCCCTCTCAACCCTTTGCTAGAACCCTCCAACTCTTGGAGAATGCTCCCTCTCACTGGGTTGCTGGCAGGAGTCAGGGCTCATACCAGCCTTTTTCCCTGAGGGTGGGGCTCAGCCATCTGTGTTAATCACCACAGGTAGGGTTAAAACTCCCGAATCTCTCCCAAGCAATCCACACCATCAAGCTCCCTCCAGATAGATGTCCCCAAGGTTTTCGCTCCTTGCGCTCACAGCACAGACCCCCAGGCAGAACCCTGTCCCCAATCAGCCATCCTCAGAGAGCGAGTCAGCGAATGCCCTCCTAAACCGCCATTTTTTAAAAAGTTCAAATTGCCGCTTCCAATTAGTGTTCTGTTATTGACCTTGCCAACATGCTTTTTATTCAGTGTCAATATGCATAATAAATCAGGTTCTGTTCACTTTCATTTTTGAAGGCCAAAATATACCCCTACTAAGCTTCCAATGGGTTACCTCAACAGGCCCCCACTGGCCCCTGCCCTTTGCCAACAAAATCTCATTGCCTTCTAGCTGCCATCTACCAATTGCCTGTAGAATAATATGAATGACATCCTCTTGGTCCATAACCTAAAAATGATGTAAGATGGACAATCATGTTGAACCCTGACCTTCTGACCCAGGAGAGATGGGCAATCACTCCTCTCTAAACACAGGCACCCACATCCTCCATCAATTTGCTTTTCTTTCCAACCATTGTCAACATGTTCAAAAAAGGTGATAAGTAAACTTGAATCACTGAAATTTTATTTTACTGGCTACATTAAAATTGCAAGTTTGAAAAAAGAAGAAAGACTAGAGTAGACTGGGGCCCTAAAGAAGCCTTGCTACTAGAGTACCAAAAACAGGTGTAGCTTTAACATTATAATCATGTTTCATTGGTAACAACTTAAAATTGCTGTTTTGAACATTTTTTCTGGTTCTAAATAAGAATATTTGTTTATCATCTATTTCCTGGAAAAATATTTTATAAGATTAAGCCCCTGTTTTTCTGAGTAATGATATATAATATAAGCAAATACATTCACATGTGTGCATATTTCATAGACACAGTTAGAAAACCAGTCAAATTATTGTGAATAAAATTAGCATTTGGGAATAAATAGCTTACATAATAAAATGAAGTTATTCCTTCATTAATAGATAGTTCAAAGGATTTCCTAGGTTTGGTTGAACCCTGACCAAGATGATGTGACCAAGACCTTTTTCCTCTCAATCTTTTCTTGGTCCTGCTAACTCACAGCAGGGTTCAGTCTGAACAGGATTTCCACTTATGGTCACAAGATGGCCACTGACAAGTCCCTCAGACATGGGTGAGTAAGTGAAAGGCATAACACCAAATGCTTCAGATGATGGGCCTGATGTCAAAAACCAGAAAGGGCCACTTCACTCATGAAGACTCAAGAAACATAAGTGTGAATATACTTCAAAATCAGTGGGTGATAATATAATTTCACCAGGCAGAACATTAGAAATGAGAAGTCAGTGGGGGTTGGGGGATGGCAAACTTACAAAAGGAAATTTTCAGTCTAGAAAAGAGAGATAACTGGAGAGTGTCTCTAAATATATATGTTGAAAAAATTAATGGATTAATTCTAGGCAAATAAGATGGAACCAGTTAGCACTGAAAGACAGTGAAACAATAGGACATGTTTAGGGAATTTGTGAATAAAAGATCTACTAAATGCTTACAAAGATGTATGAGCCCAACAAGGTCTGTAAAAAACTATTCAATTTAAGAAAATTGATTAATTTTTGTTGTGTAGATTTTCCACTTTTTCTCTTTATTTTCTCCAAAGTTTCCCTTTAAAAAATCCAGTATTAACAAGCTTTTGGATAGTGAGAATAATAATAAAAATAGGGCACTGGACAGACTAAAATAGTACAGTGTATTCTGGGGACCCAAAATTATTGGTCCAGGTACAGGAATCAAAAGGATCCAAAGGATATGAGAACATTCAGAAGGAAAGAATATAGACTATCTATATGAACATCTCATCTCATCTATGTATTTTGCCCCCCAAAATTTTTGTGTACATTGTTTAAATGTTTATGTGTTAAGGTAAAGTAAGTCTATCAAATTCTTAACGGAAGTAAAGTGAAAAAAAAAAAAAAACTCACAAAACTACAATATTAGGCATCTCACATTTTTAGTATTAAAAGAATGTTTACACAAATATTTCCCAACTATGAAGTCATTTAAGAAAGTTAGAATATATAGTAAATGCACCCAGTCCACTTGTCCAAATATGGAGCATAATTGACTATCAAAACTATCTAATTACTATATTTCTGGAATTGTTGGATTTGGTTATTGGGACCTACACATCTATTTAATAAACCCACTAAAATATTGAACAAAATATCAATATTCTGGCAATATTTTATTTTATGACCTAAGTGCTCATTAAATTGGTTTTTGCATTATTCATAGAACTCTAAAGTTATATTCTGAGAATGTTTCAATATGTTTGTTATGCCAGGTGGTAAAATATAAAAACCAGTATTTTTCAATATATACCATATTACAGTGAACTATTCAGAACTCAAAATTATCTATCCTGTAACTTGGAAAAGAATTGTGATTATTTTATGTTTTCTTAGGTAATATTTCCAAATAAAGAATCATTTGCTTGTGAAATATACTTTTTTTTTGAGTTTTGTATATTTAAACAGTGACTGGTCAATAATTCTTTATACTGTAATCACAAGATTTTTACCCCCACTATCTATAAGAAATGTTGAATGCAAAAGTAAGTAATAAAGTTGATAATTATTTTGGAAACCATCCAAAAATTACAACAATGAAATCAGATTCCAATAATGTAAATGCCCTTTTCTTTTTTTAAAAAATTAAATGTTTTACTAATCTGGAACTAAATTTCACTTTTTAATTTTAAATATTTCAAAATAGCAAAGAAGCCCTAATTTACAGAAATATTGTACAATATTAGAACAGTCACACTGCAACTAGCTTAGATGCCATGAAAAGGATACAACAGCTGGAAGTGGGGAGAAGTGCTGGATATGAGGGGACTGAGACTTAGGCTACTGCCTGGAGCAGGGGCCACAGGATCTCTGGCCTGGCTCCCATCACTAAGGCTACAGCACCTCAGGCTGTACACCCTGTTCTTTGGGCCTTTTGGGTGCCCCATGGGCCCTTGCCCACAAGGGGTGATGTCCCCTTCTGGTGTGGCTGCCATAGCTGAGTTTAAGGAGATGAAGTAGCTCTTTGGTTAAGATGTTAAATGGGTAAGGGATTCCCTTGTTATGTGTTTTTTTGCTTTCCAAAGGTATTGTGTGCTGTCATATCAAACCTCCTCCTATCTTGACCTCCTGGAAGAGGTTTTATGGACTAAAGATTCCAGAGCAATATGGCTAGAACTCCATATGTACCTGGCCAAAGCTGATTGGCTCAGGAACAAAGTATAATTAATGTTAGCTTTTTATGTAAAAAAAATAAATCCTTGACATGCATTAATAAGGGGATGAATGTAAGTGAAAAA
Organism: Tolypeutes matacus; assembly: GCA_026826555.1. Classification (NCBI taxonomy): domain Eukaryota; kingdom Metazoa; phylum Chordata; class Mammalia; order Cingulata; family Chlamyphoridae; genus Tolypeutes; species Tolypeutes matacus. Next base: position 1,379,415 of record JAKSZT010034045.1, on the reverse strand, counting down.
AAATTTATCCAGGTTAAAATTTTTATGGAGTATCTATGATATATAACAAGAGGATAAGAAAGATGTATAGGGCAATATCCATGACTAAGAAATTCACCAATTTACAGATACAAAACTACTAAGCATGCAAAAGCTATGAATTCTAAATTTTTATATCTAGTTTTCTTATATTAACTTCAGAAAATGAGTTTCAAATTTAAACAATTTTAGTTATAAATACTATAAAATGTGATTTTGATTAAAAAATTAAAGTGATTAGTTTATGTGAAATAAATGTGTTGACTTAAGAGGCCTGGGCTAGGACATTTCCTGAATAACAATCCACCAGGGACTGCTAGAAATTATGACATAGTGTGCAAATCACAACAATTGTGTTTCATTTGTGATTCACATGATATTTTCAGCTAAGTACCAAGACTATAGGCCTTGATTATATATTCCTTATGTCTTTATCAGTTTGTGAAATTTAAAAACAATACTTTAGAGAAAAATTAAAACAAAATAATTTTAAGCTATTTAACCAGATAATTTAGTAGATATAGTCAAAGAATGCTAGAAGTAGGTAGCATGTGTTCAAGTTCTGCTTGGGGAATAAGAGTTTAAAAAATTATTATGGTGAGATAAATATTACATTAGATGTAAATATTAGATGATTTGCTCTCATAGTAATAACTTTATTCAAGTTTAAGTAACATTTTTAACAGGTATTATTATATTTTAAGGCTATTTTTAAACACCAATGATTTCAAAACTTTCAAAATTCACAGTAGCTATTGGAATTTTAGACATACTTAGCTATGCTCCCTGACAGAAAAATACTGTGAGGGGCATCATTCGCTAATATCATTTAAAGTAGTAGTGTACAGATTCTTTTCTGCATTTCACACAAGAAATTTTGTGAGCCCTATTTTCTACATGACAGGAAATGATCATTAAAAAAAAAAAAAAAAACATTGTGATTCAATCTTACATTGAGGTTGACCTTGTGGGACCCTCTCTGAATCAAACCTCTTTGGGGAAATGTGACTATTTGGAGTTTGACACAAAACCAATCCCCTCTCTGCTACAGTCATTTTGGCTGAGGGTGACATTCCCAAGATGACCTCACCTTCAGGCTCATTCTGAAACAGTGTTCCAGAATTCTCTCCCTTCTATCACAATCTATGTCTTTCCTTTCATTCCTTCACTGGGTTCTGTAATATTAGCTGTGGAACCTTGGTCAAGTCACATAATTATTTCCTCACTTAGAGAACAGAATGAGGAGAATTATCCTTCAGTAATATTTGAAAAGAATGTGGCACACTTTATGGGTCACAAAACCTTTTCCTTTAAGAAATCAAATGGAGAAACAAAATGTACATAATAAAAGAATAAATGGTTACATTGAAAAGTGAGAAAAGATGGCACACTGAAAAATCTTTAAAGAAGACTTTAGAAGGAAAAAAAGAGATGCAAAAGTAGAATAGCATGGAAAAGATGAGGAGCAGCAGGAAGAGCAGAAAAAGACACAGCCATGGAGGCAGGGACTAAGGCGGCACCACTGGTTTTGTTCCATTTGCTATTCTCTCTTCAGGGTTTTCTTCAGAGCAAGTTTGACATCCTTGTTCCTCAGGCTATAGATAGAGGGGTACAGCATGGGCACCACATTAGTATAAAACACTGAGAAAAACTTTTCCTGTCCCAAAGAACCCAAAGATAATGGCTTGACATAAGTGAGCAACCCAAATCCATAAAAATGACCAACAGTTATTAAGTGGGAGCTACAGGTGATTAAGGCTTTGGACCAGCCCTTAGCTGATGACATGTGAAGGATGTTGAAAAGAAACAGAGCATAAGAGACACAGATAATTAAGCTAGAAAAGATGATAACTGTGGTCACAATAATGGAAGCCACAAGATCATTGGCATAGGTGCTGCTGCAGGAGAGCTAAAGCAGGGTGAAGATGTCACACATGTAGTGGCTGATGATTTTGGAATCACAGAACAACAGCCTGTGTGAGCCACTGCACCAGCATAAACCATCAGGTAAGAAACAGACATCAGCAGAGAACACACCAGAGGAGACATGGCGACCATGTGCAGTAGGGGCTTACATTTAGCCGCATAGTAATCATAGGCCATGGCTGTCAGCACATAGCACTCAGAGCTGACAAAGAAGCAGAAGAAAAATAATTGAGTCACGCATCCTGCAAAGGAGATGATGTTCCTTTCTGCATTAAAGCTTATCAGCATTTTATGGATAAAGGCAAATGAATAGCATAGATCAATGAAGGATAGATTGAAGAGGAAAACGTACATGGGTGTGTGAAGGTGACAACTGAGGCAAATAAGATTGATTAAACTTAAATTCCCTGCCAAAGTGACCATATAGTTCACCAAAAGCTGAAAAAACAAGGGCAGCTAGAACTCAGGTTGGTCTGTTAATCCCATGAGGATAAACTGAGTCACTGAAGAGTCATTGTCCACAGCCATTCACTTCACTGGCATGAAAAAGAGGAGCAGGAATAAATGTGATATTTGTAATGTACCCTCAGGCTTTGTCTGGAAAGGGAGTTCTTGCTCTTCTGATTTACAAGATAAAGGTCTGAATTCACACAGCAAGGCATCCTAATGCTGCCACATATCCTCCCTCTAACATGGGCTTCTCCCAGTCACACAAGATATGGCATGCTCCCACAGAATCCCTGACTTTTGTAGTTGTGGAAGGAAATTAGTAAGTCAGACATGATTCCTTTTGCCTGGAGACCTCACTTATGTAGGACCAAAAGTCCCTTTTTCCCCACTGTCCTGTAGGGACAAAGCCTCTGATGATGAAGGAGGCCCTAGTCCATCAGCAAAGTCCTCAGTCTTTTACATTCTAGAAAATGCATTTTGGGGATAAACATGTGATTTCTATGTGAGAATTTGTGCAGAAAATCCTCTTTATCTGCAAAGAGGAATCCAACTATCTTATATGTACCTCACAAACAATCAGCTGCATTCAATAGAAATGAACTTCATGAGGTATAGTTCTGGTGAAATCGATCAAATGTGCAGAAAATTATCATCTCCCGCATGAATTCCTCCAAAGTTTAATGAGCCACTTGAGAGGAGAAGTTTCAGAGCCTGTGTTTACATCCTGTATCATAGAGCATAATCCTCTGGGATTCAGTGTTCTCATCTTATACTCCACAAGAGGAATTCCTACCCCCCAATGCAAAGGACTCACAGCCCCCTTGGTCTCTCCCCTCAGTATCCCCAGGACCCTGAGCACAGCTCTAAAGAAGGTCCTGACATACAGTCCTATGCCATTTCTTTTACTTTCCTAAAAGCCTCTGGGATCAGGAAGAAATTATTAGAGCATCACTTTAGCACAATATATGTTTGTGGATTTCATCTCAATGAGATGATGTAATGAAGTTTTTAAACAGCCTCATTTTAATGCACACTTTTCCACTTCCTAATTATGCAATTTTAGATGAGATACGGAACTCCTCTTAATCATTTATCTCCATCTGTAAAATAAGGCTAAAATAAAAATATCTCACTGATTTATTGTGGCTATTAAATGAGTTAACTCACATAAAATATTTGGACCATGTCTGGTAAATGAGAAGAGCCTGTTAAGGTTTAACACCCCTCTCCTTTCTCCTTTGCCATATATATATATGAAAACTCTTTGCTGTGGTGAACTATCTATATATTTTATGATGCACAGCATCCCTGGCCTCTTCACATTAGAAACCAGTACTCCACCCCACTCCCAAGACTTTTCCACAATTCTGAAAATAAAAACATCTGGACCTTAGGGCCAGATATTTTTATTGTATCCTGGGATGCAGAATTGACCAATTTTGAGAATCTTTGGCTAATATGTATAGCAGGATATCTGTGATACCTCCTGGACAGCTGTATTTTAGGACTTACAGATTCCTCATTCTGAAATGACCACCTAAAATTGAGCATTTTCTTAAGACTTCCATTGTGGCCCCATCTTTGATCATCAATATCTGAATTTTTTTCACCACCACCCAGGTAACTATTCCACAAATTAAGATATCACCATATGCTTCTCCTTTTCACTTGCCTTCTCATCAACTCTTCAAGTCCTGGAATATCTATTTCCTTTAAATCTTCCTTTAAATTTCCATTTCTCACATATTAGAAGCTGGAATTTCTTTATTCATCCTTTATATCCTAATCATTAATCATCTCTCCATGAGATAATCTCAACTTTGTCTTCCAGGAATTTTATTGATCTTAGTCTTTTTTTCCTATTATTTTTAATGTTCAAGAGTACATATTTGTCCTTTAATGATAACTTTCTTGAAGTTTTCTTCCCTTTGCATTTTCTATTTCCTTCAAGTTGAATTTATATGATCAGGATTGTTTATTTTATGGTAGAAGTTTTCTTTCAGTATCTCAGTAGAGTTTTTGGGGTTTGTGGCTGAGTGTGTCAACATTTATTATGCAAATCTTCAACTTACATTCCTTGTTTGAAAGAGGTAAATTCTTCCTCAGAATGCAAATCATGTAATTTGGAGTCTTTGGGTTTTACTTTTTAAAAATAAAGAATGTAGAGATTTTTCTAAGCTGCATGGAGTGGTAGAGGAGATCTGAAAGTCTAATTACTTATTAAAAATACTATAAAATATTCCTCTTATTTTGTCCCCTTGTTTACCAGTACTTCCAAAGAATCTTTGTACCACCAAACTCTGAGCATATGACAGGTTGTATGGCATAAAGTAGGTGTTATCTTGATTTTCTCTGATTCTTTCCAAAGGTCACTTTCATGAATATCCTAAATTAAAAACTGTTGATTTATTTATTTTCCATCTTACAAAATTATATTTGTTATGAATCTGCTATTTCCTTGTCCATTTTAATCCCTTTCCTGTAGTATTATTGAATTTTGGAAGGAATAGAGATAAGGAAATTGGGTTGAGTCTGCCTTCTTTAGCCATCTGGCTGCACTTCTATGGTGACATTGAAAGCCTACTAAGACTAGAGACTAGAAATTACAGAAGAACCCAAGTCTATAGTGCCGCTTTGTTTCCGGGCCTGAGGGTGATCAGCCCTGCTGCAGCCCGGGGAGCGACACGAGCTAGTTGTGGACCATCCGGCGTGCACTCCGGAAACGGTGGGGGGGTGAAGAAGTTGTCAGGAGAGCGCAGGCCCGGCTCCCTGGTCTTCACGGAGGTTAAGGAGAAGTTGTCACAGGGTCGCCGTTTGGTGCCCTGTGGTCTCCCTGACAGTACTAAATGAAGAGACACCACTCACTTGCTTGCTGGAAGGTAAGACCTTTATTCAGGGAGAGCTGCGCAGTTTTATAGGCAGAGTTGGGTGGGGGTGAGCGTGTTGTCTTCTGATAGGGCTAAGCTGTTGCTGGGCGTGGGGGGAAGATTTGGGAGGGAGGGGGGAGGCTAGAGGAGAAGGCCAACATGTCCAAATAAGGTTATGGCTGTGAGGGAATGCTGTGATAGGCTGCGGTGAATAGGGAAGTTGGGTTCGGGGAAGAGAGAAGTTGGGTAAACATTACCTCACTATAGAGTTCAGTTTCACTCAGAGTAGCATGTAGAGGAAGCCTAAAACTCTTCAGGTTGTCACTCTATTTAATTCAGCATATTTACTGAATCATTTTATTCTATGACCAGTTTGGAACATTAGGCTGTGAGGCATGGTAGAAGCAAACATGAATGAGACAAAAGCTCTGCATGTAGGACTCATCAGTCTAATTATACAGATAATCAAGATCTCTGAGACTGGCACCATTCTTAGCTATTGATTAATAATCATACTGCTAAACTTCTCACATATTCTCTTCATTTCACCCTCATAAATATCCTCTGATCAAAGCATCGTTGTCACAGGTGTAAGAAACCAAAACCTGAGAAGTAGTAATTAACTGTTCCAAGATCAAAACAGCTACTGGCAGAGAATGATTCATACTTCAGTCTTTCTGATTCCAAAATTGACCTCTGTAACCACGAAATTGTGCAAATTTATATGGTATATACTATCATACAATGTTGTAGAAGGTATGTTGAAGTTTCTTTCTATATGGAAAGAGAGAAATCCAACCTAGGCAAATCAGTATACATCAAAAAGCTATAAATATGAAAAGTTCAGTATTTACATGGCTTCCTGTATGCCTGGATAGGCCAAGTCATGTCATGGGTCTATGGCTTATTTCCCATTTTTTTATCTGCTTGATTCTTATGAGATTTGTTGTCACATTCTCTCTCCTATATGTAGTGAAAAGGTGACCACATGAAGCTTAGATTTAATTATATAAACTCAGGAATTCCCAGGAGCAAACAATGTATTTTTTTTTTATTTTGGCAGGAAAGGTCAAGAAAAGACTATAGTCAATGGATTATTTTGGAAGTAATCACTGTTACTAGGTGTTGGCATGTGCTGATAATACAAGACTAGGTTTTGTGAGATGGTCAAGTATTCCCACAGAATTGACTTAAAATTGTGGCCCCTTCTTCAGACAAGATCCAGTCACAAAAATGAAAAGCATAGTATGAATTTCATACAGAAGTTATTTAATACAGAATTAGTTATACCAGTTGTTTTCATTACTATTCATTGTGCTAGAAGTATGAACCAATGCAATTAGACAAGAAAGAATTAGACATTGCTAATGGGAATGTCAAATGGCACAGCCACTTTGGAAAACAGTTTGGCAGTTCCATAAAAAGTCAAGTACAGAGTTTCCTTAAGACACAGTAATTTCACTCTAAGGTCTATAATCAAGGGCATTAAAAATCTGTGTTCACATAGTGGAATGCAAATTTCAACACCACCATTACTCATAATAGACAAAATAGAGGAAACAGCCAACTTTCCATAAACTAATGAATAAAACAAAATGCAGCATAATCACACAAACAAATGATGTATATATTCAGCCTTAAAAAGGAATTAAGTACTAACACATGCTACAACATAAATGGGGGATTTGTGGTGGAAGTGGAAGAAATAAGGCACAAAAAGCCACATAATGAATGATACCAATTAAATGAAATATTCAGAACAGGCATTATTGTTTTCCAAGAGGTGGGGGAAAGGGAGATGGGGAATAACTGCTAGAGTCCATAATTAGAGAGAAGTGATGTTTGCACAACCTTTGAGAATATAGTAATATGCACTGATATGTACACTTTGAAATTATGATTGTGGTATGTGAGCTATATGTCAATAAAAATAGCATCTATGGTGTGCTGCATTTCCTGTATGGAAAAATAAAATTAAATATCTTTATATATTTTTCAATTTTGCCAAAAGAATCACAGAAAGATACATCAGAAACTAATGAAGTTGTTTAATACAGAGAAAAGGTGAAAATGGGGAGAAAAAAAGTGGAATTGAAAGTAGATATACATCTAAGTAGTACTATCTGCTTAATTTTGACATTTACAACTATTTTAAAATTTCATATATTTAAAAATATAAATAATTAAAATCAACCAAGATGTTGGAAAACACAAAATCAAATACCAACAGTAACGATAATCTTAACTGTATTAAAAATGTATAGCCACACTGAAGGAAACAGGGCAAATAAGGACATAACCAAGGAAAACATTATATTGACATATATTCTGTGACTATTGAAAGTGAAGAATATACAAATATTGTACTCTAGGTATGAATTAGCAATTTTGAAACTTTACTAGAATTGAGAAAAGAAGTAATAATATGGTAAACACATTGACCAGGTAGAGTAGATATGTTATAAACCTTTTATTGATTATAAAAAGCCAGGTTTCTTACAAGTAAGGAAAGGAAGGGGGAATAGAATAAACACAGTGGTCTTGGTTTGGAATCAAAGGTATAATCCTAAACTCAGAATTTTCATATATATACACATATACAGGGATAGCTATAGAAGTTGATAGAGGATATATACATATATAAATACATGTGTTTCCTAGCTTCTGTTTGCAGAGATTCTAGAAATAAAACCACTCCAAAAGCAATAGTTATACCTGGAGTTCAGATTTTGACTTCTAAATAACCACTGTGAGTTAAAGAAAACAGGGGAGCTGGAAGAAATGGCTGCATTCAGGGTAAGGATGTCACTTGAGTAACTTGGTTTGACAGAATGTAAGGAAGTACTCAGGAAATTAGAGTACATGATGAAAGGACCTGGACCAGTTTGAAGGGGATCCAATGGCTAAATGTGAAAAAAATTTAAGCAATAAAATATTGACAGTAATGGATATAAGTCATACTATAAAATATTATCCATGATATACTTTAAAGATGAATAAATAGATAGATGAATATGTAGATAGATGGTAGGTAGGTCGGTATATAGATTGATCAATAGGGGGGAAATACCCTAGCATGCCAATTAATGTAAGTAGAATAAATGAAAATAAAATCATCCTTTGACACTTTTTTATTAATTCTTTTATACTCAGTGGATGCTAAAATTTAGAAGCAAAATTTAATGAGAAACAGGCAGTTAAAAGGGGAAACATTAGGTTGTACATAGGACAACAGAATAAGAATATTTTTAAAATCCATTGAGCTGCACTAAACAAACAGTGAACCCTAAGTTATATCAAGGACTATAATTAGTAGTACAATTATAAAAATGTGCTTTCATCACTTGTAACAAACATACCACACCAATGCAAGTTGTTAATAATAAGGTGGTATATGAGAATCCTGTACCTTATCCATGCTAGTTCTGTAAACCCACAACTTCTCTAAAAAATAAAATTGTCTACGGAAATAAATGGCCGAATAAAGAAGATGGATAAACTGTCCCAAAATTGAAAAAACTAAAAAGACAAAGCAACTAAATGCAAAGTATGTCCCTGGATTGGCTCATAAATTTGAAAAACAAACAAACAAACAAAACAAAATGACGTAATTGGAGTAACTTTTTATTTGAATAAGGACTGTTTTTTTAAACTTTTTAATTGAAGTGTATCATTCATATCTGAACATCCATAAACAATAAACGTATAGTAAAATTAGTGAATTTACAAAACAAACATGCATTTCATCATATAGGGCTCCGATATATTACCCCACCAACAATACCTTGCATTGTTGTGAAACAATTGTGACAAACTATGAAAGAGCAATACTAATTCCCTGTGGAATTCCCTATTTCAATCCCCTTACCCATGATTGGTTTGTTGAGGTCTTCTGTTTCCTCTAAGGTCCATGTAAGTTGTATATGTGTTTCTAGGAATTGGTTCATTTTGTATACATTCTGTAGTGAGTTAGTATACAGTTTTTCATAGTATCCTCTTATGATCTTTTATTTGTGTGGGATGAGTGGTAATGTCCTCTTCTCATTTCTGCTTTTATTTATTTGTATCTTCTTTTTTTCTTTGTCAGTCTAGCTAAGGATTTGTCTATTTTATTGATCTTATCAAAGAACCAACTTTTAGTTTTGTTGATTCTCTCTATACTGTTTATTTTTGGTCTCAATTTCTCATTTGATAATGGTACTGTGGTTAAAACACAAAGTGGGGGAAGAGCATAGAGGCGTACTGTATGTTATTTTTGCAAAATATTTTCTAAATTAAAACAAATTAAAATAAAATTATAAATGTTATATAATTATAACACAGGAGGCAAGAAACAAACTCTAAAATTACTTTTATTAATGTTGTACTTATTTTACTAAGTATTATTTGTGTTAATAAATATTTTATTACTGTTACTGAAACAAGATAATCCAATTCAACAACTACCTCTTGTCCATCCAGAAAGTTTGGTACTCTAAATATATAAAGCAGGATAAACATTGGAGAAATACGGAACTATAGTCTCTACCCTAGAGATGTTTATTGTCTAATTGAGACAGAGTTTAAGTTCAACAATGTTTCAAGGAACATAGTACATCATTAACATATACCTATTTTTTATTATAAATTCCATTCATAACAGGAATGGCTAAAAAGTTTCATCTGACTTAATGTGCAGTGTTTTCCTTTAAGTGACAAAATTCGCAAAAAGAAATAGATGTTCTTTAGCAAAATATTTGATACCATTTATTTAGTAACTAATGCAATTTTTATAATGTAAACCACCACCTGTTTTATAATAACATGATATGTCAGTTCTCTAGAGATAAATTATATTCCTCTTCTAATCATCCTCTATTAATGCCATTTTGACAATGAAATATGGAGTAATAAGTGACTCTTCATTATTTAATACACTGGGAGGTTGGCAGCTCTCAGCACCAAGGACTTGTGGTACAATTTGGGCATTTTCAAAAGTGAACAAGGATAGAACAAAAGGAGGGGTGGTAAGAAAAATAGAGCAGAAACACAAGATCCAGATTTGAGTCTACTTTAAACCACATGCACAGTTTGTAAGGAAGGTAATTCATTGAATCACACTGGAAATACCAATAATGATGAAACTATTACTATACAACTTGGCACTCATGTGTTGAGGTGAGTGGGTTGTAGTGTTAACTCTACCTCAGAGAATAGAAAACTCACCGTATTTGTCCAGATTAGGAATACACATATCCCTTCCATGTTATAATTTCCCCCCTCAATGTTTTAATATATTGGCATAAAAAATCAAATGGGAATCTTTGAGGAGTTGTGTGGAAGCTGCAGATAATACACAAAGGCCAGATATGCTTCTTTCAGGCAAAACGGCTGCTGCACTTTGCCACCATTACACATCAATGAATCCTAAGGCATATCAAGAAAAATGAGATGGAAATCCATGAAGCCATTGTTGCAGATACATCAACAAAGGCAAAGCATTTGCATAAACCCCAAATCCACATGTCTGTCACTTAGAAAGTGCAACATTCTTTTCAGTGCAGGATTGTTAAAAAACAAGGCATTCCACATCAGTGATTAAAAATTCTTCCATTACTAGAATATCAATAAGTCTATAGCAGAATAACAATAAGTCTACACTGGTCCACCATTCATTCATGTCTTCTTGCAGCTGCAGACACTCTGTTCCTTGTGAGGGGTGTTGTCCATCATCATGTCCCTGTTAGTTGTTCTGGGTAAATCCAATGAACTGGAGAGTAGGTGTTGCAACCCTGTTGAGATTCAGGTCCCAGCTGGCACATGGAGCTCCCAAAGATTTAAGTTTCTTGGGCATACACCTGTCAAGTCTAGTACTAACTATAGGTTCAAATAGAAGGGGCAGAAGAGCCATGTGTAGGGAAACCACAATGAGTCCAACTCTGTCACACTGGAAGGCATTAAATCCAAAGTAGGGCACACTGGCAGGGTGCCAAACTCCTGAGCTGTCTGCACTGCTTATAGTGTCTGGAAGTCTCCAGAGCCCTCAGGAGCCCCACTATATATGGCAATATTTACTATTGTAGTCAATGAGTTCCTGCTGAGATGTGCATAAGCATAATTTGTGGAATGACCTCCTGACTCACTTTGAAATCTCTTAGTCATAAAAATTTATTTGTATTTACCCTTTCCCCCTTTTGGTCAAGGTATATTGCTAGTTAGTGCTTGGTAATAATCCCTCAGTGCCAGGGAGGCTCATCCCTGGGAATCATGCCCCACACTGGAGGGAATGAAATTATCATTGATGTGGAGGCAGTGGCCATGAGAGGTTCTGAGGTGAGGGAGAGAGAGAAACAGGTGTAGTATGGGGGCATTTTCAGGACATTGGAATTGTCCTGAATGACGTTGCAATGATAGACACAGACCATTATATATTTTTGTCAAAAGTTACAAAATTATGTGGGACAGAGTGTAAACTATAATGCAAACTATATTTCATGCTTGGTGGGGCAAAGTTCCAATATGTGTTCATCAATTGTAACAAATTTACCACACTTATGAAGGATGTTGTTAATGTGGAAAAGTGTGAGAAGGATAGGAAGTGGGGCATATGGGAATCTCTTATATTTTTTATGTAACATTTATGTACTCTAAAGTAATCTTTAAAAAACTGAAAAATTATGAAAAACAAAAAAGAAAAGCCATTCCAATAGATTAAGGCTTTATACAAGAAAAGGCCAATTCCTTATATGATTCCCTAAAGAAAATGAAGGTGAAGGGTCTAATCCTATGGATTTTCAGGCCAGCAAAGGTTGGTTTGAAATTTAATAGGAACACTTGAGCATACGCAATATAAAAGTAACGGAAGAGGTAGTGTCTGTCCATCAAGGCGCAGCTAGGGATTATCCGGAAATCCTGAAGAAACTTATTGAAGAGAAAGGCTACAAATTGGAACAGATATTTAATGCTGATGAAACTGCCCATATAGGAGGAAAACCCTCAGAGGACATACTTCACCAAGAAGAAAAGTGAACCCGGTTTTAAAGCCATAAGGGATAGGGTAGCCCTGCTCATTTGTGCCAATGTTGTATGGTTCATAATAAAGACAACCCTAATATATAAAGCTGCTTGAAAGGAAAGGGCAAGTACCAGCTCCCTATCTTCCCGATGATCAATAATAAAGCATGAATAACCAAAGCATTTTTCCTTGACTGTTTCCATCAGTGTTTTGTGCTGGAGGTTAGAAGATACCTTGCCAGCCATGGATTAACTGTTAAGGTGTTACTGCTTTTGGACAATGCCTCCAGCCACCCAGAACCCCATGAATTTCACCTTGAAAGCACCCTAACCACCAAGATGTGGAAGGGATATGTGTACACCATTGTGCCTCTGTGATGTTTACAGAGGACCCCAAATATCACAATTACTTATTATCTTGAGAAATTTTTTTCAATAGGTAAATAATTTTATGAAATTGGACTGCAAGGAAAAAAAAATTATTTTCAGCCTAGGTCAACTTTTTATAAATATACAACTTAAGTAAAAAATCAAGGTGGTTGGAATTGGGGTCAGGAAGTGGGGCATGAATGGGCATTTAAACCAATAAAGGAAACAACAATGGTAAAAATCTAGAAAACAAACAAGCAAATATAAAATTTGCAAGTTTTAATTCGAGTGGACATCAGATAAATTATAAGATAGTAATTTTTATAGATATCTTAGAAATTGTTAGGATTGTCACTTAATAGACTCTGTCTTATTTGGCAAGGGATGCTATGATAAATAATAGACAATGGGTTGATATATGCAACAAGAATATATTTTCTCATGGTTTGGGAAGCTAAACGGCCAAAATCAAGGTCTCAACAGGCCATGCTATCTCCTGGGGTCTGCAGCATTCTAATGACAGCGTGATGGCACTCTGGGATTCCACATACTGTATCTCTCCCTCCAACACATGGCACTCTACATTATTTTCTTTAGACTTTATCTGGTTTCTCTCTTTGACTGATTTCTGGCTTCTTCTGAGTAAATCCAAATTTCCTCTGCTTCTAAGGACACCATATGGGGTAACATACAGAAACCAACAAAACCAGGTGTGATTTAGTAATTCCCAGCTCCTTCAGCCCTATTAGATTTAATTTCCTCAACATTAATAGCCAAAACTATCAATCTACCCAGAGAAATCCTGATATTTCTATCCTATATCCAGGTTTTCTCATAATGGAGAGAGCAGGAGGAGATAGGGCATTTCATTTTCCCATCATTTTATATTCCAAATGCTAACTCTAGTTTTGTTTACCACTCACTATCAACAGAAGTTTCTATTCTCTACCTAATTCCCCCCAAAATGTTTCCAGAGTTCTTCCTCTTCATTCCCCAAAACACTACTAATGATGTAGAATCATTGTGAAGTTTAAATTTTCTCACTGCTTTATGGACAATGTACGATAATGACAACATGCTATTACACCAGACACAAATTCAGGGTGAAATGCAATTTCTGAATCCATATTGACAACACCTCCATGCCAAAGGTCTTTCACTAGTGACCATGTGGCTCTTAGATGCCAGACTAATATATTCATTTCCAACTCCAAATTCTGTAAAATAAAAGCTTCAAAAACATTCAAAATTCATTTTATTTTACACTTGAGTCAATGACTTCTAAACTATACCTACCCTATAAATCTTCTCTTTCCCACAAAAGGAACCAAACTGTTTTCATACAAATGAGAACTAAACCCATAAAAGAAATCCATGTAGTTACCTAGAACAAAGCATGGCCAATTTCAAATTAGAAATGTTCTCATATATCATATCTACTTGAATAAAAATAATAAAGTTAAATAAAATTAAAGTATATTAGAAAGAGAAATAGTTAATTCAAGACCCTAGAATTTGCTTAAGGGTTTTTCACTGAGAAGTTGTGTGACTTGAAATAAAACCTTTACATGTCTGGGTTTCACATTCCTATCCCAGCAATAAATTTATATTATACATCTGTTAAGCATTTGTTTAGCTGTTAATTTTTATAAACTCTTTGGAAAAGAAGTAACAAAGCCCAATTAAAGCAGAGCTTATTTGTCTCATATCATAAATCTGTAAGTAGAGTGTCATAGCATTTGTTCAACAACTCAACACTCACATCAAGATATCAGCCTCTTCCACTCCATTCTTGTCAGTCTGATTGCCTTACTCCGTAGGCTTTTCACCTCATGACCACAAAACGACAGTCATAACTCCAAGAATCATATCCTTATATACTGTATCCAAAGAAGAGAGCAGGAATAAGAATTTCTCTCAACCTGGTGTATATTTTCCACAGAAGTCAATACATGACTTCCCTTTATGTTTCTTCAGTCAGAATTATGTCAGCTGGCTAACTCTTGCTGCAAGGAAAACTGGCAAAACAAGCATTTTCCATGAATAGACTCTATCATGAAAAGAGGATTCTACATAAGGAAGCAATGGGAGGCACCAGCATGGTTCACCATAATAAAGAAGCTTACAAAATATGTTTGTAAGAGGAAATTGTGTTTACTCACTTTAGGTGTATAATATATTTGACATTTTTTATAAAGCGAATTTGTTCTTCTAAGCTTTAAAGCAACTAACCTGACTTGGGATAATCAACTCATCATAGAAATATACATGCATTCATATGTGAAAAATAAATATTCCCGTGTATATGTATATATTTACATACACAATTTATATATAGTGAGGAGGTAGGCATCATGTTATACTTATATAAAGAGGGTTTCCTTGTTAGTAAAAAAAGCATTAGTCTAAAATTTTTTAAACTGCTCAAAATAAGAAATGACTCCAAACATAAAACAATGACTTGTGTTACCACATTTATGGTAACTTTTTATAGGGGTTGGGAGGTAGGAGTTGGGGAGGATCAAGGCCAAAAAAAGAAATGGAATAGGTACTTTGGGCATTTAATTTATCATGCATAAGAGTAAATATTAACTACTCTGAAATTTTAATTTTAGGTTTTCATTTGGAAAATTCTTAGCTGTCTCTTATATAGGCTCTTTCCAATATACCATATGTGATGTTGAAATTGCTAGACCAAGTAAATTATGTACGAAAATGGAAATTCATGATGCAGCTATTGGATAAAGATCTAAAGTTAAGAGAAATTAATTATATGAATTGGATTTTTAAATGCCCCTGATGAGTCCATAACTTCTTGAGGTATGAAAAAAAGACACTAGGCTCCCTTCCCTGGCATCCTTGCACCATTCCTTGTTCTGTATCTTAATATGACTCTAACAACAGACTATAAAACTTCAGATCAGAGTTAGGATATAAGAGCTGTCTACCCTGATGATGTCTCTTAGAACTAGAATAAACATGGAGAAACAAAAGGGGATCTGTCAATCAATGATTTATGTGACAAGTACTTTTAATTTCTATCCCCTGCCCAAATCCAAGTTAGCCTTGTTTGAATGCATATCTTCCCTTTGCTCAAACTAGCTATAGGTTGAAATTTATGACTAGATCAAAAGCATGGAAAGGCTGTGTGAAAAGGAAAAGAACAATTACATTTCTGACAGTTGGGGTCAGAATTAAGCCCTACATATATTATTTCAAGAGAGGTGGAAAAAGCTGGCTTACACTACTGTGGATTTTGGCTGGCCTATCAAAGACACACTTAATGGAAAATGTTCTGCCTCTGAGAAATTACTACACAAATTCTCCACATGGCCTAAACCATGTCATAGCACATTGGGAACTCTGGGTCCTCAGAGAAGGGCCAACTTACAAATTTCAGCTGAAATAAAATAAGAAATTACTTCCTCAAACAACAACATTATGAAATTTAATCTACATACAGTTTTCCTATGAATAAAGGAATATTGTTACATGGCCTAACTAGCTCCCTATCACACCAGAGTACACATCTTATTTATAAATTAATGTTTCCTGATAATGTAGCTATGCAGTTCCCTCTAAAGAAGACTTTTGACATGGGCAAGATTTGAACAAAAGAAAAAATATTACAAGGAATATATTATATAAAGGGTCTCAAGAAAAATATTTACCAATCAAATTAAGATCTGTGGTGTGAGTACATACCACCATTGGATATTATTGGATATGATTAAAAAGAGGAAAGAATATAGACTACATATATAGCTATCTCATCTCATCTAGGTCTTTTCTCCATACACACACAAAACTGTATACATTATTTAAATGATTCTGTGTAAAATTAAAATAAGTCTATGAAATATTTAATGGAAGTAAACCTGATAAAAAGCTCACATAACTACAGTATTAAGCATCCCTTTTTTAACATTAGAAGTCTCTTTATACAAATATTTCTCTAACTATGAAGTTATTCACCAATGTTAAACTATATAGTGAGTGTACCCCACCCACTTACCCTGATTTGGGGCACATGTGAATAAAGAAATTATTTAAAAACTTGCCTATCTGGAATAGTTGAGCAAGGTTATAGGGACCAAAACTCCTACTTAAGACTACTAAAATACTCAATAAATATTAATATTCTGGGAAGAAGTTATATTATGAACTAAGTGGAGATTGTATTGACTTTGGCATGACTCTTTAAACTTTAAATACATATTTTGTGAACTTTTCAATATGTATGTCAGATGGCAAAATTTTAAAAATCAGTATTTTCATAATAGATGGTATTACAGTGAATTATTCAAAACTCAGAATTATCTACTTGTAACTTGAAATATAATTGTGATTTTGGTTTTGTTTTTTCTTAAATATTTCCATATAATCATAATTCCTATTGAAAATTTGTGCTTCCTTGCTTTTAAAACAATTTTTTTCAAGTTTTGTGTATTTAAACAGTGACTAGTTAAGAGTACTTAATATTATACCCATAGCATTTTTACACTCACCAACCAATAGAAATATTAAATGCAAAAGTAATATAGTTCAAATTCACTTTGAACACCAATGGAAATCAGATTTCAATAACATAAAAGTTATTTTCTTTTGTTGACAGATTTAATGTTTAACCAATTTGGAACCAAACATTTTAATTTCAAATGTTTGAAAATAACAAAGGCCCTAATTTGCAGAAACCTTGTACAATATTAGATCAGCTTAGATGCCACTGAAAGAACACATCAGCTGGAAATGGGGAGAAATGCCAGATATGGAGGAACTGAGATTGGGGCTTCTGCATAAAGCAGGGACCATCAGGGTCCCTGGCTTGGCTCCTATCACTGGACTGCAGCACTAAGGCTGCACATATTGCTCCTTGGGCCCCTCGGCAGCCCCATGGGCACTTGTCAATGTGGATGCTTCCCACCTCTGAGCGTGGCTGTGGTAGTTGATGTTCAGGTGATGGAGCAGCTCTTGCTGTAGCTGTCTAATGGGGAGGTGACTGTCTTGTTACCTTATTGTTTTTCTTGCCTTCCAAAAATATTGTGCATTATCATATTAGACCTCCTTCTGTCTTCACCTCCCTGAAGTGCATTTATGAGTTAAAATCTTCCAGAGGAATATGGCTTGAACTCCAACTGTACCTTTATTCCTGATTTGCTCAGGAAAAAGATACAATTAATGCTAAACTTCTGTGTAAAAAATTATATATATGCCTTTGACGTGTTAATATGAGAATGACTATAAAATAATTTTTACAGTTTAAAATTTTATGGTGTATCTATGATATAACAAGAGGAAAATAAATATGTATGTGGCATTATCCATGGCCCTGAGAAATTCGCCAATTCACAGATACAAAATTTCCAACATTCAATAGCTATAAATAAGCTTGTATATTTCAAACTTTCTGTATTTCGTTTTTATATTTTCAAAAAAAGCAACATTCAAACATAAACAATTTAGTTATAAATATTACAAAGTGTGATTTTGATGTAAAAAAATTTGAAATGATGAGCTTTGCTAGTCCAATAAAAGGATGTGAGTCCAAACTGTGAAATAAACCTGCTGACCTCAAAGAACTGAGTCAGGCTTTTGCCTACTCACAATCCACCAGGGAGTGCTGGTGAATATAATGCAGCCTTCAGATCACAGTGTGCTATGGATGTGATTCATATGATATTTTCAGCTTTGTACCAAGAATTTAGACGTTGATGATATATGCTTATTTTTATAACTTTACTGAACTTTGAAATTTAGAATGTCCTTTAGAGAAAGATCCAAATGAATTTTAAGCTATTTAATCAAGCAATTTAGTGGGTATAGCCAAAACAAGGATGGAAGCAGATACTATGCATTCAGATTCTGTTTATGATGTTGAGATAAATACTATAACATATAACTCTCGGGTGCTTTACTCTCAGATATGGTTTTAATCAGACTTATGTAATGTTATTAAAAGGCATTATATTTTATGATGATTTTAGAAACCAAAGTTTTTAAAATTAATGATACCTATGATGAACATAAAAATCACAGACAAACTTAATTGTGTCACTTTATGTATCAATCCTTTCAGAGGCATTGTCTCTAATCAAGTTGAAAGTAGCATTGGATAGTTTGTTTGTGTGCATTACACAAAACAAGAGCTGTAGAGCCCTATTTTCTAACATTTTAAATTATGAATAACTATTTTTTGTTTTCTACAAAATATAAAATAACAGCAAAGATATGCTTTTTAAGTAAAATTTTGTTGAATTATTTCATACATGAATATACATAAAAAATAAGTGTATAGTAAAATTTGTGAATGTACAAAGCAAACAAGCATATCATCATACAAGGCTCCCATACATCAACCCACCACCATCACCTTGCATTTCTGTGAACATTTGTTACACACTATGAAAGAGCACTGTCCAAATATTTCTACTAACTATATTCCATAACTTATATTGGTGTATTTTCCCAAAACCCAGCCGATTATTAATACCCTGTATTAATATTAGATATATTGTGATCATTGATAAGAGAATGTTCTCATATTTGTTCTGTTAATCATGGTCCATCTTCGACCACTAGATTTCCTGTGTTATACAGTAACATACATTGTATAAACCATTCAAAATGTAAACTCAGTGGCTCTCATTTTCATCAGAGTTGTGATGTCTTTACCTCAGTCAACTTTACATCATTTTCATTACTCCAAAAGGAAAACTCCCATACCCCTTATGCCCCCTCTAATATGCTTTGTAAAGTCTACATACTACTGTGAAAATGGTGACATGCCTCACCAGGGATACTTTTCCCCAAACTCCTCAGCCTCACCATCACAGAAGATGATCACTATTATTTTAAAAATTGTGATTAAATGTTACTTTGTGGTTAGGCTCTCTCTGAAATCAAACCTCTCTAATGACAAGTGCATGTGTGGAGTTTGGCATGAAAGCCTTGTCAATAGCCTCTTTGCTACAGTCATTTTTGTTGATGGTGACATTCCCATGACAACCTTCAGTCTCATTCTGAAACTGCACTCCAGGAATCTCTCCCTTCTGTCACAACTTCCTGTCTTTCCTTTCATTCCATCATTGCATTCTGCAATATTAGGTGTGGGACCTTGATCAAGTCATATAACCTTTTCCTCACCTGCATAACAGGAAGAGGAGACTGGTCTTTCATTAGGAGCCACAAACAACTTTTTCTTTAAGAAACAAATAGAGAAATAAAATGTACATATTGAAAGAATAAATGGTTACACTGAAGAGGGGGAAAAAGTTAGACTGAAAATTCTTCAAAGAAGACTTTAGAAGGAAAGAAGAGATGCAAAAGTAGAATAGCATGGAAAAGATAAGGAGCAGCAGGAAGAGCAGAAAAAGACACAGCCATGGAGGCAGGGACTAAGGTGGTGCCACTGATTTTGTTCCATTTCTTATTCTTTTCAGGGTTTTCTTCAGAGCAAGAGTGACATTCTTGTTCCTCAAGCTATAGACATGGGGATTCAGCATGTGCAGAACATTAGTATAAAACACTGAGAAAAACTTGTCCTGTTCCAATGATACAGAAGATGATAGCTTGACATAAGTGAACAACCCAAATCCATAGAAAATACCAACAGTTATTAAGTGGGAGCTACAGATGCTGAAGGCTTTGGACTAACCCTTAGCTGAAGACATATGAATAATATTGAAAAGAATTAGAGCATAGGAGATACAGATAATGAAGCTCAATACTATGATATTTGTGCCCACAATAATGGAAGCCACAAGTTCATTTGGCATAGGTGCTGATGCAAGAGAGCTGGAGCAGGGGGAAGATGTCACACATGTAGTGGTTGATGACATTAGAATCACAGAATGTTAGTCTCATAATGCAACCTGTGTGAGCCATCGCAACAGCAATCCCCATCATGTATTAAGAAGAGATCAGCAGAGAACATACCTGAGGGGATATGGTGAACGTGTAGAGCAGGGGATTACAGATGGCCATGTAACAATCATAGGGCATGGCTGTCAGCACATAGCACTCAGAGTCCACAAAGAAACAGAAGAAAAATAACTGAGCCATACATCCTGCAAAGGAGATGATGTTTTTCTCTGAATTAAAGCTCATCAGCGTTTTGGCTGTAAAGACAAGTGAATAGCAGAAATCAATGAAGGACAAATAGAAGAGGCAAAAATACATGGGGGTCTGAAGGTGAGAATTGAGACAAATAAGACTAATTAAGCATAAGTTCCCCACCACAGTTACCACATAGTTCACCAGCAACAGAAAAAATATGAGCAGCTGAAGTTCAGGTTGATCTGTTAACCCCAGTAGGATAAACTCAGTCACAGAAGAGTCATCCTCCATAGCCTTTACCTCATGGGCCTGAGCAGGTGTAAAGGTGACATTAGAGATGACCGTCAAACTTTGTCTGCAAAGGGAGATCTGGTTCTTCTGGTTTGCAAGATGAATGTTGTCTGAAGACCTACAGCAAGGCACCCAGGAGCCAGAATTCTTGAGGACATTCCCCAGGCCTGAGCATGCAGATTGTCCTTCCCTCTTCTTTGACTAACCCATCTCGGCTTTAGACTTCTAATGTTTCAGCATTTCCTCCTTCTAACACAGGCTCCTCCCAGTCTCACATCAAGATCTGAAGTGCCAGAATCCTTCACTTACATAGTTGTGGGTTTGGAAGGAAATTAGTAAGTCAGGACCTTTTTTCTCCCCACTCTCTTGTGGGGGACAAAGTCTCTAATGCTCTAATTAGTCTCTAATGCTAAAGGAGGCACTAGCTATCCTCAGTCTTCAACATGCTACAAGAGGTATTCCAGGGATAAAGCCATGATTTCTACTTGAGAACTTGTCCAGAAGGTCTTATTCAGTTGCAAAGTGGAAAACAGCAGCCTTATATCACCTCGATCCTGAGCACAGCTCTTACAGAATTCCCAGGGACATACTGACTTCTCATTTCTAGTACTTTCTTACAAGACTCTGGGAATACATGAATAAAACATTAGGTCATTGCTTTAACACTCTATGTGCTTACGGTTTTCAACTTAATAAAGTGACATAATAAAGTAGTTAAAAGAGGAGGCTCTCAAGAAACTGCATTTAATATACACTTCTCCACTTCATAAGTGAGATTTTAGACAAGAAACTTTTATTCTCATATATAAAATGAAGCTAAAAAACAGTTATCTCATATGGTGGTATTGGGGATTAAATGAATTAATTCACAAAAAATATTTGGACCATGCCTGAAATATGAAGAGAGACAGATAAGTCCTAGCATGTCTTACCTTTCTACTCTTTTGAGCAACATATATTTTATATGATGCAAACATACCAGGCCTCTACCTATTAGATATCAGTATTACTGCCCACATCACTACCCACTATTGTGAAAATCAATGTTTCTGGACCTTAAGGCCAAGCATTTTGTAATGTTTCCTGGGAGTCAAAGTTGACAAAGGTTGAGATGGTCTCTGGTCTGTTTGTATAGTCTGGAACTCTGCCCTTCCTCCTAAAGTTCTATTTTATGTCTTATAGATGCCTCTAACTCAAATTGCCCCAAAGTGAACTAAGAATTTTCTTATGATTCTCAGCACAACTCCATCTGTGATCATCATTGTGACTTAAATTATGCCCCGTTTATCAGACAAGATCCAGTCAGAAAAAGAGACAGCATACTATTAATTTCAATCAGAAGACATATCATACAGAATTAGCTATATAGTATTTCAAGGTCGAAAGAAAAGCTTCATGGTGAGACTAAAGACTAATGACTGCAAAAATTAACTACAACCCTAGGAATGTGAAAGCAGCAGCGTAACCAGATTCTTGAATTTCAGCAAATGCTCTATTAGACATTTGTTTGAATGAATGGGGGCCTTAGAGCTGGCCTAAGATGTTTCTGGATGGAGTGGTATGTAATACAACCCATTGATCCATGCTCGGGCTCATGCCTATAATTCCATCACTCTGAAGTAGTATCCTAGACATGCTTATGTTGGGGTAGAATTCATACTTGTAGAATACTGGCATATGTTATAAAATTCATGCCAAGCAGTTAGTTGGATGGGCTCCTGGAGGGTTAATCCCACATCAGACCCTGAGTGTTGGTCTCAGTTGCTGGACCTTTGGACATTCAGAAGCACCAGTAGCTGCATCAGTCTAGGAAAGTGAGAGACAAGCTGTTGTACCCATTTCTGCTACCATGAAAACTTCATTCGTGTGCATATCCTTTTAAATCTGCATGGCTGGTGATGAAAACTGGCTATTGGCAACTGACTAAGGCATTTTATTCGCTTGTGGTTTAGTACATTTTCTATGGTGTCTGCTTACTGGTGGGTGTTATTAGGTGATGCAAAATCCTTCAACTCCATGCAGAGTACAATATGTCCATCCACATTATCTATATGATACCAACTTGTGCTGATATTTTACTCCTTTTACTTCCAGATCACACAACTATTCTACTGGCCAGGGCCAGTAATTTATATATTCATATCAGGCCACATATTCTAGTACAAAAATAAAATAACCAGTTATCACATTCACAGTATCATTTATTAGGAAGAATTTCCCCCCTCTACTTCATTTCAAAAATACCATTAAATATCTTTTCACCTTATACCGACATCCAGCAGATACATCCATAAATCATTCTGAGGCTATTTCCTTTTCCTTCAACTAGTCACAAAGAATACAGATATGGCCATAGGTACAAGTGGGGAATCAGTGCAGGTACAAGAGTCCTGGATGCCACTGGGGGTTTGAGAAACCAATTCTTGCAGCCTGCTGAGGTCCTCTGGTTCCATTAAAATTGAATTTATATGTGCTATTTCCATCTGTTTGGCCCAATATGACTTAGAAATTAAAGCTTTGATGAACCTAGCTCTTAATGGATAAATCCAGAAGTAAGCTCAGTTGGTGTCTGATGGTTAAACATACAAACTATATCTAGACCCCAAAACATTGGAGAAGCAGTTTATTTTATTTTTTTTCATTGTGGGTAAAAATCAAAATTTTCACAATACACACCAACATTTGCAAAATGATATATAAATGTATATGCATATATGTGCATTTGCTTACAAAAATGTTATTTATGTATATATATAAATATATTTTAAGAGGTGCTTAGGTACACAAAATATTACACGGAACCCACTGGGATTCCCATGTTGCCCACCTCCCACACCTCCCACCATATAACTCTCCACTATGCATGGCATGGCCTTGATTCAGAATTCCAGGGGCCTGCTGAATATATTCTCTCTTGGGCTTTGCCATGAATACTATACTACAACTTTTCCCATTACTGACAACTCTAACAGCATAACCTCTGCTGGATTATGTGACCCAGGTGCAAGAATGCAAAGCAGCCTGTGGTACAGCCTTTCCTGCTTTAAACTTCACTCAAAGAAGGCAGATTTCCATGTCACCCTGTGTATGGCTGACAACAGTATTCCCGAGAATGGAATAGGTTGCCTCCATAACTCTACAGGTCTGTCAAGTACTACGACCATCTTTTAGATGGAGTGTACAAGATGCAGCAATTAGCCTTTTAGTTTGCATAGATGATACAACATTCTACAGACCAAAGTACACATAAAAAGTGTTAACTGAAGTGGTAGGCTACTGAATATTTGTAGAGATTACATTCTGTCCTCTAGAGTGCATGTGTCTTGTAATTGCCTCCAATAATTTAGCCACTTCTTATTTGTCTTATGTAATAAGCAAGATAATATTGATACAGTAGATCAATGTTATGCTTGTGGAGATATCCACATGGTTTAGCTCTTTTCTACTAATGTAATGAGAGACAGCAGGGTTGTTAAAACTGTAATATAATGGGATAAATCCCAAATGATCATGCTGTATAGTTTCTTTAATGTGCTCTTGAATTCTATTTGCTCGTATTTGTTGAGGATTTTGCACCTATTTTCTTAAGAGAAATGAGTCTGTCATTTTCTTTTCTCATAGTTTTTTTTTTATTATTATTTTTTTTTATTGTGAGTTAAAATCAAAATTTTCACAATACATACCTGGCTTTGGTATTAGAGTGATGCTGATCTCATAGAAAGAGTTAGGAGTGTTCCATATGCTTCAATATTTTGGAAGAATTTGAGCAGGATTAGTATTAATTCTTCTTGGAAAATTTGGTAGAATTCACCTGGGATAACATCTGGTCATATGATTTCCATTGCTGAGAGGTTTTTGATGACTTTTTCATTGTAATTGGTCTGTTGGGGTCTTCTATGTCTTCTAGAGTCAGTGTATGATATTCATTTGTTTTAAGGAATTTGTACATTTCATCTAGGTTGCCTAATTTCTTGGCATTCAGTTGTTCACACTATCCTATTATGATCTTTCTTATTTCTGTCTAGTCAGTAGTAATCACACACTCTCATTTATGATTTTACTTGGGTATTCTCTTTTTCTTAGTTCATCTAGCTAAACGTCAATTTTATTGATCTTTTCAAAGAATTAACTTTTTGTTTTCATAATGCTTTCTATTGTTTTTGTTTTCATAATGCTTTCTATTGTTTCTGTTAATTCTCTATTTCAAAAAATTATTCTGGTCTCTGCTATCTCTTTCCTTCTGCTTTCTTTTGGTTGATTTGCTGTTCATTTACTGTCTCTTCTAGGTGTATAGTTAGGTCTTTGATTTTAGTGCCTTCTTCATTGTTAAAGTAAGCATTCAGGGCTATAAATTTCCCTCTCAGCACTACTTTTGCTTCGTCCCATAACTTTTGATATGTTTTTTCACCTTACAGTGTTAACTGATTTCCTCTGTAATTTATTATTGGACCCACTGATTGTTTAATAATGTGTTATTTAAGATCCATATATTTGTGGAATTTCTAGTCCTCTGCCTTTTATTGATATGCAGCTTCATTCTGTTATGGTCAAGGAAGATACTTTGTATAAGTTGAACCTATTTAAATTTATTGAGAATTGCCTTGTGACCCAACACAATGAATGAACTATGTGTACTTGAAAAGAATGTATATCCTATTATTGTTGAAATAATGAAAATACTCTAATAATGATTGAAATGATGAATGCACAACTATGAGATTATACCAAATACTATTATTGTACACATTGAATGAATTGTATGCTTTGTCAATATGTACCAATAAAATAGATTTGTTTAAAAAATAAATAAATAAAAAATAATAAAAAAAGAATGTGTATCCTGCTGTTTTGTCAAGCAATGCTCAATATGTGTGTGAGTTCTAGTTCATTTATATTGTTCAAGTTCTCTTTCCTTATTCATCTCCTCTGAAGATGTTCTATCTTTTGATAAAAGTGGTGAATTTAAAGTGTCCAACTCATTGTAGAGGTGTCCATTTCCCCCTAATTTTTGCCATTGTTTGCTTTATGTATTTTGGAGCACTGTGATTAGATGTATAAATATTTAGAATTATTGTTTATTTTGGTACATTGACTCTTATTAAAGTATATAGTATCATTCTTTGTGCTGTCAGAACTTTGACTTAATGTCTATTTTGTACTATAAGAGTATAAGCTACCCCAGATCTTTTTAGGTTAGTATTTGCCTGTAGTATCTTTTTCAGTGTTTCTGCTTTCAACCTATTTTTATCTTTAGGCCTAAGGTGAGTCACTTATATACAATATACAGATGGATTGTACTTTTTTATCCATTCTGCCAATCTGAAGTCTTTTGATCAGGGATTTTAATCCATTAACATTTGGTGCTAATACTGTAAATATAGTACTTATTTCAGGATTTTTTCCTTTGGTTTTTACATTTCTTTTTTGTCCCTCTTTCTTTTATGTACATAACCTACTCATTTTAAAAGATACCAAGAAGGCTTCAAAAGCATAGATATTTCCTGCTCCCATATTTTACCATTTCTCCTGTTTATGTTGTTTTGTCCCAATTTACACAGAAAACTACACAAATTTGCTGAAAGAAATAAAATGTGCCTAAATAAATGGAAGAAATGTGCCATGGATTGGAAGACTAAATATTAAGATTCCAATTCTACCCCAAATAATTTATGGATTCAATGCAATTCCAATACCCTACTTTGCAGAAATAGAAAAGCCAAACATCACATTCATTTGGGATGGTAAGGGACCCCAAATGGCTAAATGCATGTTGAAAAAGAAGAAAATAGTTGGAGGACTCACACTTCTTTACTTTAAAAATTATTACAATGCTACTGTGTTCAATATAGTATCGTATTGGCACAAGGATATATAAAGAGAAATGAATAGAAATGAATTGAGAGTTCAAAAACAGACTGTTGATAAGGCTAAGTCCACTCAATTGGGAAGGAATGGTCTTTTCAAAAATGGTGCTTGGAGAACTGGATATCCATAAGAATATGATGGAGGACCCCTATCTTAAACCATATACAAAAATTAACTTAAAATGTATCAAATACCTAAATATAAGAAATAGGATTGCAAATCTCCTAGAAGAAAACTTAGGGAAGCTTCTTTAGGATCTTGTGTTAGACAATGATTTCTTAGACTTTACACCTAAGTTATAAGCAACAAAAGAAAATATAGATAAATGTGACCTCATCAAAATTAAAACCTGTTGTGCATCAAAGGATTTATCATGAAAGAGAAAACATAACCTACTCACTGGGAGAAAATATTTGGAAAACATATCCAATAAGGATTTAATATCCAGAACATATGAAGAAATAGTACAAGTCAATAATAAAAAGTCAAACAAGCTAGGTAAATATGTGCAAAATATTTGTATAGACATTTCTCCAAAGAGGATATACAAGTAGCTAAAAAGCACAGGAAAAGATGATCTACATCACTAGCTAGTAGGGAAGTGCAAATAAAAAACATAGTGAGATACCATTTCACACCCACTAGAATAGCTACTATTAAAAAACAGAAAACTACAAGTGTTACAGAAGATATGGGGAAATAGGAACATTCATTCTTGGCTGTTAAGAACCTAAAAAGATGCAGCTGCTGTGGAAGACAGTTTGTCCATTCCTCAGGAAGCCAAGAAAAAATTACTATATGACCTGGCAATCTGTCTACTAGGTATGTACCCCAAAGAATCAAAAAGCAGGGACTCAAACAGATATATGTGCATGATGTTCATATTGGTATTGTTCACAATTGCCAAAAAATGGAAGCAACCCAAGTGTCCATCAACCTATGAATGGATAAATGTAATGGGATATATAAATACTGTAGAATATCATTCAGCATTAAAAAGGAATGAACTTCTGATTTATGTGCCAACATGGATAAAACTTTAAGACATCATGTTCAATGAAATAATCCAGACATGAGAAGACAAATAATGTATGGTCTCACTGATATGAAATAATTTGAATAAGGAAACCGATAAGAGTGAGAATCTAAAATATAGGTTACCATAGGCTGGGTTGGGGGATTAGGAATAGTGAGTTCTTAAATTGTGTGGAATTTCTTTTTTGGAGTAATTGTAAACTTTAGGAAATGGATGGTGTCAATGGTAGTACATCATTGTGAATATAACAACATTGAATTATATATGTGAATGTGGCTAATATATTTGTCATATATATGTTACTAGAATAAAAATTAAAAAGAAAAAACATAGGACTGTACAACAGACAGAACCCTATTGTAAACGATGCAATACAGTTGACAGTGTAATTATCAATTTTTTAATGAATTATAACAAATGTACCACACTAATAAAAATAAATGGAATAAATTTCTCTGGGAAGGGAAACTGCTAGCCCTTCCAGGATGTACATCCCAATGCAGTCAACTAGCAACAAAGTATTTGACTGGACAATTGGAAGAATCATGCTATATGAGGTGCTTGATGTTGGTCTCAGTTGCTGACATTTTAGATGATCAGGGGCAGCAATAACTATAACAGCATAGGCAACAGAGAGTCAATGTCACTGGACCCATGGGTAGTGTCCATATCTGAACCTATGCCAACTTCATTCATATGCCAATCATTTCAGTTCTGGATAGCTCGAGATAAACATCTGGGTGAGCCATTTTATTCAAATGATTTTTAGTGTTCCTTCTATGGATATTGCTTTCTTGTGGATATTACACAAAATATTTACACTTCATATGCATCCTATATTCATCTTCATGTGTTTATCCAAATCTTATTGTTTGCCTCTACACTGCTTAGAAGCTGGCCTGTCTATTGGATACAAAGAGGAATTTGTATATATTCTCATCTCAAGTCATATCTTCTACTAAAAATGTTAATAAACATATATCACACTCACAACACCACCCATTAGGATGATTTTTCACTCATTATGTTTTGAAACATCCTTAAATATAGTTTTACCTTGCACGACATACAGCATATCCATCCACAAATCAAGCTCAGGATTTGTCCTTCCCCACCAGCTGTCCTTATTGAATGGTTGTACAGGTGCTGGTACAACAGTATTGGTTGCATTGGAAGAATGGGCCTCCCAATCATGCAGCCCACTGCTGCCCCCTGATTCTTTTGGCATTGAATCAGAATGTTCTATTTCCATCTCCTGGCCAAATATGACTCATAAATGGAAGATCTGATATAACTTATATCCTAAACACCATTCTGAAGTATGCTCAATTGGTGATTCATGGTTAAATATTCTAAGACAACCAAGGTCCCAAAACACTAAAAAAATCTGTTCCTAAAAAAGCATATAACACTTCACTGTGCATGACATGTCCTTTACTCAGAACCCCAGTGTCCTAATGGAAAGAGTTTCTCATTGGGGCTTGTGATGAACTGCATTTTGCATCTTTTTCCACCACTGACATCATACAGAATATAATGCCTGGTGGTTTATATGGCCAATTCACTTGGCTGAATGAAAACCTGTGGGGGAAATACTACCTGGCTAAGGTCAGCTATCAATGGGTTGATCCCTTGTATCCTATTGTGTGGCATCAGCAGTATTGTTAAGAATGCCTCCATAACCCAAGAGGCCTGCAAGTTGCTGTGCTTCCCATATGATGTAAGGTGCAAGAAGAAGCAGTTTGTATTTTCCTCTGGAGGGGATATTCCAGCATGCCTGTGACCACTGAACACAACAATTTAACTGTAGTTGCAGATCCCTTTAAATTGTTAGGGTTTGCCTTCCATTCTCCAAAGTCCTTGTGAATTACAATATCCTCCACCATACTAACAACTTCATACTTGTCCTACATAATTAGCAAGATAGTATCAATGTAATAGAGCAATGCAATATTTTGTGTCATACACTGAGGGCTTGGATCTGTTTGGCCATTTCACTTGAATGAAAACTATTGCTGATCAAAACAGAACACAATGCATTTACTAAATCAGTGAGTACATACATAGATATAGCCCTTATTGATCTATTCTAGCAATTATGCCAATTTTGTTCAGGGACTGTGATTAGAGATAGTACCAGTTTGAGCTTGCAATAGTTTACTGTTTTTTCTCCAGAATGCATCAAATTTCTGTACAGGAGAGAAGAGCAAATGACAAGGAGATATTTCACCAACATTTCAGCACTGTGTATGGCTTAAATAGTATCTTAATACCTCTACCCCCATTCCAGAGATGTGATATTATGTTTTAATCAGTAATGTGCCAATAGAAGGGCAGTTTAGGAGGCATTTTTGGCTTTTCCCTTCCTGCAAAGGACCCATTGTGGGGATTGCCCATCTTACAAATATGTCAATACCAATTATATTACTGGAGACAAGGGAACTGTCCCCTGGCTTGGATACATTTCAACTTAGTTTCAAGGAATAATCAATTTAATTATATGCTAAATATAAAAGAAACATAAACTAAAGTAATTTGGAAAAACTAAAAATAAAATTAAAAACAAAGATAACATTGGTAGAAAATTTGTACCCCTCTCATGAAAAAAAGGCAATTCAAACAAAAAAAGGACTGAATTTAACAAGTATATATTTGAATAGCAAAAGCTGCCATCAAGAATGGACATATAACATTTGTGAGCAACTATCAGCCAAATAAACAGCAACAAGCAATCATCTTTAGGAAGAAAAACTTCAGGACATGCAATGAGTCATCGATGAAATACATTTAAAACTGAAGAATTCAATGCACTACTGTCAGTTAAAGAAAGATCAAATAGGATAATGAAGAGCTAAAAATCATAACTGCAAATAGATTACGTACATATTTACATATATATATATATATAAAGCATTTCACAATTAAATACTGCATATCTATGAAATAATTATCAATATTAAACATATATAAAGTCACAAAGAAACATTAGTAATTCCATTAAATGAAATTTTACAAGCAACAATCACTGAGTACAATGAAAAAAATTTAAAGTTAATAAAATACATTTCCGCCTGTAATTTTGATTATCTTTTTAATTAAACTATTCCTGAGTAAAATTAGAAATACATACTGAAATAATAGAAGAAAAATATAATATAGGCCACCATTGAGAGAGGCCTCACAGGTTACCAGGGAAACAGCTGTGGCACAGGAAGTGGTGCAGGTGGCCACTGAGGGAGGCCTTACTGGATGCAGGGGAAGCAAGGTAGCAGTGCTTAGACTCTGAAGGCCAGGGGACTACATTACAACATCCAGGATTGGGGAAGACAGGGAGAATGAGAGAGCCCACTGCAGAGGAACTGGCTCTTTGGAGCTGGTCTGTGCCCCCTTCAAAGGTCCCCAACACAGATTGATCAGTTAAACATGAGCAATTCTAAAGACTTAGAATGAGCAGAACTAAATGGCAAAGAAGAGCCTTAATGCAAAGCCAAACAACCATAAAACCCTAGGCAACAGAGAGAAACAATCCTGAGCAAACTTATCAAGATAATCAGATGCCTAGATATCAGCAAAAAATTACAAGCCATACTAAGAAACAGGAATCTATGGCTCACTCAAAGGAACAGATTAAAAAGTCAGAAAATAAGGATTTGGAAAAATTAAAGAGATCCAAATAAATCTCCTAAATCAATTCAAGTAAATGGAGGAAGAGATAA
Source organism: Tolypeutes matacus (assembly GCA_026826555.1). Lineage (NCBI taxonomy): Eukaryota > Metazoa > Chordata > Mammalia > Cingulata > Chlamyphoridae > Tolypeutes > Tolypeutes matacus. The sequence goes on along the minus strand of JAKSZT010034045.1, from coordinate 1,347,829 downwards.
AGAACATTAAGATGACACTGAGTGATTATACAGGAGAAATTGAAAACATACATAGGAAAATAACAGAACTGAATACAATTAATAGTATAATAAAATAATAATGATAAGTGTAAATGTAAGAGATAAAATACATAAAAAATTTTAAAAAACTAAAAATAAAATTAAAAGATTGGGATATTAAAAAAAATGAAAAATATATTAAAAATTATTTTTGACCTTTTGCCTTTTATCACTGCAATATCTGGTGTCCAGTTTGTACTGTGGTGCCTTCCCCCTCTCATTACCCAGTGCCTCATTATTTTTCATTTTGTTTTCAAAGAACTTTTAGGTCACAGCAAAGTCACACAAAAATACAGGAGACTCTCATATACCCAATATCCTCCCCCTTTCCTCCCCTCCATATTAACACCTTTTTATATGTGGATGGTAGCATTTTTATAACTGATATACATATAGTGAAACATAGCTACTAAACATTGACAGTGGTTAACACTATGGTTTATATTATAGACTGTGAACTTTTATAAATTTTGATATTTACTATGTCCTGTGTCCATCACTGTATGGTAATGAAGAACATTTCCTCTGACCAATAAATACACCATTTGTCCATTCTATTCCTCCCACCCCATCCCCCCAGGCCCACGATGACCCCCTGGCTTGACTCATTGGATGATAAGATTCATAGTTACATGCAACAAGAGATCTTGACACACTGGTTTGTCCTCCCCTATAGGAACCACCCTTGCTCTTGAGAGACTCCTGCCTATTTCTGAACAAATCGATTCTCCCAAAGATGGAAGTCCAACTCCTTCTCGCTCATTATGTGGGTCTACACACAATGATACAACACATTATGACAGAATGAACACTCACACACTGCCTAGAAGTCTGCTCAAGGTGTGCCCTGTCCTGAATGACCCCCCCCACCAACACCCTAAACCAATGACCCTTCCTTGTCATATTCCCATAAAAGCATTTCCAGGTCTGTACTTTCAACCTCATACCCACAAATCCCCAGTGTTCACCTGGTCCCTCTCACAATCGAACCCCCAGTATCTTTGGCTTTCTAACCCACCCTTCCCAATCTACCCACCTGTCAACCCTGGACCACCCAACCCAATAATATCACTACCCTCCTGTCCTATCCCTTCAATATGCAACTACACTCTATCACTTTACCATAAATTCTGTCCCTATGGGTGATAGCTCACAACCTTCTCTTCTCTTTCTATTTCTTGTAAACCTATATTACAGACAATAGCTCTCTGAGACTGCTCAATTTCCTTAATTCATATCAGTGAGGTCATATACTGTTCATCTTTCAATGCCCGGCTTGCTTCACTCAACATAAAATCTTCAAGATTCATCCATGTTATCCCGTGTGTTAGCATTTTATTCCTTCTAAGAGCTGAGTAATATTCCATTGTATGTGTGTACAACATTTTGTTTATCCATTCATCTGTTGATGGGCACCTGGATTAATTACAACTTTTGGAAATAGTGAACAATGCCGCTACTATTAATTGTATTCAGCTATTGTAATGGCTTCATCTTTGAAAATGCTTTGCATCACAGTAGGGTTAAAACTGGGTTGGGGGAGGATCATTGGTGTGGGGTGCCAGGGATGGGGGACGCATGGGAGGAAGTTCACCTGAGCAAAAATATAAGGTATATAAAAATGTTCAAATGTTCACAGGGCATTGTCACAGTGGGTGGAGAATCACCCAATAAATGAGAGAATACTAAATTCCCATCCTGGAGAGCTCAGCCACATCCTCTAAGGGAGCAGCAACATCCCCCAAGTGCAGGGGCTGTGACTCGCAAAGGAGAATGATGTACTGATGGGCCCTTGATATTGATTATACTTATGAGTCTTTGCTCTTGAAATTGAAACATAGCCCATTATTATGGTGTGCATAAGGGTTGCCTCCTGAGAGCTTCCTTGTTGCTCAAATGTGGCCTCTCTCAAAGCCAAACCCAGCATATGAATGCATTACCTTCCTCCCAGAATGGGACATGACTCCTGGGGATAAGCTTCCCTGGCACCGAGGGATTGCTACCAAGCACCAACTGACAATGCGACTGGAAAAAGACCTTGAATAAAAGTGGGAAAATGTATAAACAAATGAGTTTAAATGACCAAGGGACTTCAAAATGAGTCGGGAGGTCATCCCAGAGGTAACGATTATGCACATCTCAGTATGATCTCATAGAATTCCAAAGTGGGTATCACTCCAAATAGTGGGGCTCCTGAGGGCTCTGGAGACATCCAGGTTCTATGTCAGGGTGGATAGTTCTGGAGTTTGGTGCCTTGCCAGTGGGCCCTACTTTGGGATTTGTGCTCCTGAGAGTGACAGAGTTGGACTCAACTATGTCTTCCCTGCAAATGGTTCATCTGTCCCTTCTATTCAAACCTATACTTGGTCCTGGAGTTTGTAGATGTACATCCAGAAACTTGAGTGTTTGGGCTGTCCATGTGCCAGCTGGGCCCAGAACCTCAGTGGAGCAGCAACTCCTATTCTACAGCTCAAGGGAGTCTCCCAGGACAACTGGTAAGAAGATGATGATGGACAACAGCCACCCCAGGGAATGGAGAGAGTCTGAAGCTGTAGGCAGGCTAGTCCTATCCATCTTCCCCATGGGATATAAACCCCCTCTCATTTGGATGTGGAGTGCACATCACCATCCTAGACACCTTAGGATGGGGAGAAGAATTATGGACTAGAGTGGACTTACTGCTATTCTTCTATAGACATACTGTGATTCAAGCAATGGAAGAAATTACAACATTGACGTGGAGCAAGTGACCACTGGAGGCTCTGCAGGGAGGGAGAGGGAAAAGAAATTGTAATATAGGGGCTTTTTTGGGGATTTGGGAATTGTCCTGAGTGACAACACAATGACAGATATAGGCCATTTTATATCATCATATAACATGCAGAACTTTGTAGGAAAGAGTGTGCTCTACAATGTGAACTATGGTCCATGCTTTATGGCAAAACCCCAGGATGTGTTTACCAACTGCAATTAGTGTGCCACACTAATAAAGGATATTTATGTGGGAGGTTGTAAGTGGTACGGGATGTGGGGCATATAAGAATCCCCATATATTTTGTGTAACATTTATATAATCTAAGTATCTTTAAAAAAAAATTTTTTTTTTAATTAATCAGCCATAAATGTGATGGTTGATTTCTGATCTCTCCCTCAAAAAAAATAAAAATAAAAACAGGACTTAGGGTAATGAAAGTGACAATAGAAGAAATTAAAAATACAATAGAATCACACCACAGCAGATATTAATAGGCACAGAAATGAACTAGTGAATTAGAAGATAGGATAAGCTATCACACAGATAGAAGAAAAGATAGCAAAAATAAAAAAATATTTTACAGGGTCTCAGAAAATTGAATGACAACATGAAGGGCACAAACACCTGTGGGTGTCCCAGAGGGAGATGAGAATGGAATAGGGGTAGAAGGAGTATTTGAGGAAATAATTTCCCAACTCAAATGAGTGAAATGGATGTACATGTCCAAGAAGCAAAGTAATCTCCAAAGAGAACAAATTCTACTAAAACTACTCAAGACACATTCTAATCAGACTGTCAAATAGCAAAGAGAAAATCCTAAAAGCAGCAAGACAAATCTGATCGATCTCATACAAGGGGTGTGTGATAAGATTAAGTGCTGATTTCTTATCAGAAATCATGAATGCTAGAAGAAAGTTGAAGGACATGTTTAAGGTACTGAAACAGAAAAATTGCCAGCCAAGAATTCTGTAACCAGCAAAACTGTCCTTCAAAAATGAAGGAGAGTTTAAAATATTCACAGATAAACAGAAACTGAGAGGATTCATCAATAAGTGTCCTGCTCTACAAGAAATAGTAAAGGGAGTTCTGCAGAATGAAATGATAAAACAGGAGAGATGAGATGCAGGAGAGTGTATAGTGTATGCAGGAAGATTAATAGTAAGGATAACTAAAAGGGTAAAATGAGAGACAAAAGTTAGATATGATATATAAAAGCTTAAGGATAAAAGAGTTGGAGTAATTACTGTCTTTACAGTAATAACATTGAATGTTAATGGATTACACTTTCCCATTAAGAGACATAGATTGGCACAATGGATTAAAAAACATGATACACCTACATATTATCTACAAGAAACTCACCTTAGACACAAGGACACAAATAGGTTGAAAGTGAAAGGCTGAAAAATGATATTACTCATAAACCTTATCTAAAATGAGAGAGGGTAGCTAAACTAATATTGTGGAAAATAAACTTTAAGAGCAAAACTCTTATAAGAAATAAAGACACTATATATTAATTAAAGGGGAAATCTACAAAGAATGAAATATCAAATAATTATGCACCTAACTGGGGTGTTCCAAAATACATGAGGCCAACACTGGCAAAACTGAGGTGAGAAATAGATGCTCCTTCAGTACTCTACTCTCAGCAATAGACAGAACATCTAGAAAAAGGATCAACCTGGAAACAGATCTTGAATAATATGATAAATGAATAGCCCTAACAATGTATACACAACTTTGTACCCCAAAATGACAGGATATACATTCTTCGAGAACTCATGGATCACTCTCCAGGATAGACAATATATTAGGTCATGGAACAAGTCTCAATGAATTTAGAAAGTTTGAAATTGTGAAAAGCACTTTCTCTGACCACAAATGAATGAAGTTGGAAATCAATAATGGGCAGAGAATTGTACAATTCACAAATGTATGGAAGTTACACAACTCAATCTTCAATTATCAGTGGGCCAAAGAAGAAATTGCAAGAGAAATCAGAAAATATCTCAAGGTTAATGAAAATGAGAGCACAATATATCAAAACTTATGGTTTACAGTGAGGGCAGTGCCAAGAGTGAAATTTATAACCCTGAATGGCCATGTGAAGAATAAAGAGCTAAAAATCAAAGCCCAAAATACAACTTGAGGAACTAGAAAAAGAACAGCAATCTAATCCTAAAGCAAGCAGAAGGAAAAAAATAACAAAGATTAGAGCACAAATAAGTGAAATTGAGAATAAAAATAAAAACACTAGAGAGAATTAACTAAACCAAAGCCTGGTTCTTTGATATTAATAAAATTGACAAACCCTTAGCTAGACTAGCAAACAAACAAACAAAAAGAGACGATGCAAAGAAATAAAAAATGAGAGATAGTACATCATCATTGAACCCACAGAAATAAAAAGGAACATAAGAGGGTACTGTAACCACTGTATGTCAACAAACTAGAATAATTAGATGAAATATACTAATTCCTAGGAATCCATGAATAACCCACACTGACTCTAGGAGAAATAGAAGACCTTAACAGAGCAATCACAAGAGATTGAATCAGACTTCAAAAACTTCCCAACAAAGAAAAGCCCAGGACCAGATGGCTTCACAGGTGAATTCTACCAATCATTCCATAAAGAATTAATACCAACCCTGTTCGGTCTCTTCCGAAAAACTGCAAAGCAGCTACCATTACCTAACTTATTCTATGAGGCCAACATCACACTAATATCAAAGCAAGATAAAAATGCTACAACAAAAGAAAATACAGACCAATCTCTCTAATGAATTTAGATGCAAAAATCCTCAAAAAACTATTTGGAAATCAAATTCAACAACACATGAAATGAATTATACATCATGATGAAGTGAGTATTATCCCAGGTATGCAAGGATGATTCAACACAAGAAAATGAATTAACATAATATACCACATTAATAAATCAAAGGATAAATTTACATGATCATCTCTATTGACACAGAAAAGGCCTTCAACAAAATATAATATCCTTTCTTGATCAAAACACTTCTAAAAATGGGAATAGAGCAACACTTCCTCAACACAATGAAGGGCTTATGTGAAAAACTCACAACAAACATCATACTCAATGGTGAAAGTCTGAAAGTTTTCCCTCTAAGATATGGAACAAGAAAAATATACCCACTGTCATCACTCTTATTCAGCATTGTGTTAGAAGTTCTTGCTAGAACAGTTGGCAGAAAAAAAAAATAAAAGGCCTCCAAATTGGAAAGGAAGAAGTAAATCCCTCACAATTTACAAATAACATGATTCTATATATAGAAAGTCCTGAAAAATCTACAAAAAAAGCTACTGAAGCTAATACATGAGTTGAACAAGGTAGTGGGATATAAGATGAACACACAAAAGTCATTAGTGTTTCTATACACTAATAATGAGCAATCTAAGGAAGAAATCAAGAAAAAAATCCACTTATAATAGCAAATAAAAGGATTAAATATCTAGGAATAAATTTAACCAAGGGTATAAATCTTATACACAGAAAATTGCAAAGCATTGTTAAAAGAAATCAAAGTAGATTTAATTAAATGGAAAGATATTCCAAGTTCATGGGTTTAAAAAATATCATGAAGATGCCAATTCTACTAAAAGTGATTTACAGTTTCAACACAATCCCTACAAAAATTCCAACAGCCTTTTTTGCAGAAATAGAAAGCCTATAATCAAATTTATTTGGAAGGGTAAGGGGCTGCAAATAGCAAAAAAAAAAAAAAAAAAATCTTGAAAATGAAGAATTGAGTTGGAGGACTCACACTACCTGACTTTGAAACATAATACAAAATTACCTTGCTCTTGTGGCACACCCAAAGCTCAAACAATGAAAGATAATTAAATGGGACTTCCTCAAAATTAAGAACTTTTGTGCTTCAACTGAATTTTTCAAGAAATTGGAAAGGCAGCCTACTCAATGGGAGAAAATATTTGGAAACCACATATCCAATAAGGGTCTTCCAATTTCAGCTGTAGGCTGGGATAAGTCTGGTCTCTTTCTTTGCTCAGCTGCTTTGATCTCTCCACAAGTTCAGCTGTAGTCTATCAGGCAAACAGCTTGTCTCTCTTCCTGGGGCCTCTGCTGTTTCTAATGGTGCCTTCTCTCTTTCTTCACATAACAGCTTCTCTGCATGTTTACCTCCCAGTGTTTCAGCATCCAAAACTCTAACCTTATCCTTGTCTTGTCATTTTCTTTGTGAGTCCCTGCCCACCTTGAGGGCAGCAACTCAATGTCCTACTGATATGGCCCTATCAAAGTCCTAGACATAATTTAATCAAGAAAAATGAAATCTCTTAATTCAATACAATTTAAGGGTATCACTAGCCCAGAGGACCAGATCAGTTTACAATATAACCAGTATTTAATTTTGGAATTCATCAATAATATTAAACTACCATAACTGGTAAGAAGGTAAAGGTAATACATGATGACATGTCTCAATAGACAAGGCCTTTTGAACATCTTGAACATTATATAGGTACATACTTGTATGGGATATAAATGTATCCTTGTTGTCATAGGTATGTTTTCTGAACAGATAGAGGTTCTCACAGTAGCTAACAAAACATTAAACTTCCCTCCTGGGGAAATACTGCCACTTTCTCAAATAAGATGGCCAAAACTTTCTGGAACATACAAGAAAAAGTAAACAGGCAAAAAAGACAAGCCTTACTGCCATCTTAATGCTTGAATTTATGAATCTTTCTCCTGTAATTATAAAACTAAGGGAAATTATAATTATAGCCTAAGAGTTTCCTACTGAAAATTTCCTTGTTACTCAAATGTGGCCTCTAAGCCAAAATCTGCAAATTGACTCATTGTCTTTCCCACCATGTGGAGCATGACTCCCAGGGATGAGCCTCTCTGGCACAGAGGGATTACTACCAAACATTAACCAATGATGGATTTGAAGAAACACCCTGATCAAAAGAGGGAAATATTAAATAAAATATTGTTTTTATGGCTAAAAGACTTCAAAGTGAGTTGGGAGGTCATTCCAGAGGTTATGCTCATCATGTATCAGCTAGAATTCACAAACTGCCACAGTAAACAAAGCCTCAAACAAAAGTGCTCCTGAGGAACCTAAGGACATCCAGACACCATAGGCAAGCTACACAGCCACATTAAATCAATACCCGCTTGATGGATTCTATCTGGGAATATATGAAAAGATATTTACCCAATATAACATTGTTATACTCATAATCTGATTTTACTTTTTGTAAACTTTATTTCTACTTCAAATAAACAAAACAACAGACAAAAGGAAGCTCAACAAATTATGGAAACGTTACTTCAAAAAATCCTGCCCTGGAACACCTATCTTATTTAATCCTAAAAACACTCAATTGTTTCTCCAGTGTTCCAGAAGATGAATAAATGAGCATAGGTTAGTTAAATGACATCACCAAGGTCTACTTAAGGAAGAAAATGAAAAAAAAAGCTTGATCATATTATTTTTTTTTTACCTTTAGCATTGATGTGTGCCTTCTTTGCATTTGCTACAAAGATAATACAATATTATTGTTAACTATAGTTTATAAATGGCATTAATTGTATTTTCCCCATGTATCACCATATTCATAACACCTTGTAGTTGAGAAACATTCTTATATTTGTATAATTAACCATAAACCTCACTCACTACCGAAGTCATATAATTCAGATTTTCTTTCAGCTGTCTTTCCATTAACATTAACCTCCCTAGACTACCCCTTTCAGCCACAATCACATTTATAAATCAACAGTGTTAGTTATCCTCATTATAATGTGTTATCATCAGTGCTATCCACTTCCACATATTTACAATCAAACTTATTAAATGTTCTATATACATTCAGTATTAGCTCTCCCTTTTCAACCTACATTGTCCCCTCTAACCTCTACTCTACAGTTTAATTCCATAAGTTTACTCATCATATTTAGTCCATATCAGTGAGATCATACAATATTCATCCTTTTATGTGTGGCTTATTTCAACCAACATCGTTACTTTTTAAAATTTCAAACTATAATTTTCAATTTACCTGTTCAGTATGTTTCTCAGACATTTTAGTCTTCAGATTGTTCCTATGCTGACTGAGCCATGAAACCCAGCCAGATATGCTATCAATTCCTACTCTCCAGTTCTTTGGGCCTACCCTGAACAATTAACAAAACAATGATGATGGACCAGCCCCAGCCCTAGACCTGCCCCAGCCCAAAAGCAAGGAATCTTCATCTGCAAGCAAAATTATTCCATTTCTCTGCCCCATAATATCTACATGTCTTCTCAGCCTCAACCAATCGTGGTGGACATTGTCCCAAATCCTTCAAAATTGAAGAATGAACAAAATTAAGGGGGAGAGTGTAACCACTGACTAAAGCATACTTATTGCTATTGTATTTATTATTTTGTGTTAACTGAGTGAATTTTAACATTTATATAAATAAATAATTACATAAATTCTAATGATATATGTCAAAATGTATAGGGTATACTTAATTATCAAAAGAAAAATAACAGCAATAAGAACTTACAAGATAAAATGAAGTACTGAAAAAATATGAGTTAAAGATACAGATTTACAACATTGAAAAATAAAATGTAAACGAAAGAAAATACTTCTGTAATAAAGATAAAAGCAGTTATTTTATTGTTTGAATAGAAAAATTGTAGAAATATTGAAAATTTTTAAAAATAATTAAAAAGCCCAGTTAATACAAACAAGGAAAAATGGAATCAGCATAAATATACATTAATCAATAAATAGTAAGCAACCAAATAACAATTTATCAGATAAAACTATGGAAATAAGTTTGTAAACTGTGCAGCCACTTTGAAAGTTTGGCAGTTCCTCAAAGTTAAAAGAGTTACAATGTGATCCAGCAATTTCACTCCTAAGTATATTTATGAAAGAGAAGAAAATGTCATCACACAGAAATTTGTACACAAATGTTCTTGGTGGCATTATGCACAGTAATAAAAAAATGGAAACAACCCAATGGTCCTTAATCTCATGAATGGCTAAATAATGTGGTATATCTACATAAAAATTAATATTCATCTATTAAAAGAACTGAAGTACTGATACATGATACTGACCCTAGAAAACATTATGCTAGGTGAAACATCACAGACCTGAAAGGCCACATTTTGTATGATTCCACTTATATGATATGCCCAGAGTAGAAATTGCCAGGAGCTGGGGAACTGGGAATGGGGACAGACTGCTAAGAGGTCCTGGATTTCTTATTGGGGTAATGAGAATATTCTGTAATTATACAGTGGTGATGGCTGCATAAACTTGTGAATACACTGGGAAAAAAAGTGAATTTTATGATATGTGAATATATCTTAATAAAAATGGTATCGATAGTAAGCTACCTCTCATGTGTGAGAAAAGGAAAATTAATATCTGTATATATAATAAATATATATATTTAAGAATCACAGAAAAGTTAAACCAGAAACAATGACTTTGGTAAATGGACAGGATAGATGAAAATAAGGTGAAAAAAAAATGGAATTGAGACTGGCTATACTTCTGTGTATTCCTTTCAGTATAGCTCTGACATCGGGAATCATTTTTAAGTTTTATGAATTCAGTAAATACATAAATAATTAAAATCAAACAGGATGCTGGAAAAAAACAATATTAAATAACAACAGTGTCAAATAAACCTTTCAAATGTATAGCAAAACTACACAGAAAGTAATGGGGATAAAAAGAAGCTAAGTAACTTACAAAAACATTATATTGACATATATACTCAGGCTAAGGGCACAAAGAAGTACATGCAAGAATTGTACTCTAGATATTAAATTTATTTTTCACAGAATATGAATTAGCAGTTCTGATACTACTTTATAAGAATTAAGAATATAATCATTAGAATTGTAAATATATTAAGCAAATGAATAGATAAATTGTAAACACGTCAATAATGCAAAGCCAAATTTATTACAAACAAGATATGAAAGGATGATTACAGTAAATACAATGGTCTTGATTTGGAATCAAAGGTATCAACATGAATTCAATATTTTAATATATATCCACATAAATGGATATAGAAATAGATATAAATATATATATTTCCTTGCTTTGTTTGCTAAGATCTTAGAAGAATTAACATATAGTAGCAATAATATACCCATTTTTAAGATAATCGCTTCTAATTAGCATTTTCCAATAAAAAGAACCATGGATGCTTGAGAACATGGCTGCATTAAGGACAGGGATGACACTGGAATAGCTACTGGTGACAGAGAGTAAAGAAGTACACAGCAATTAGAAGACATGCCAAAAGAACATATCTGAGTAAGACTGAAGGAGTCCCAAATGGCCAAATATGAAAGATCTGGAGAACTAAAACAATCATGGTAATGGACAATAACTCATAATGTATCATAATTTATGTATCCATTATCCATGAGCTGATGCTGAATGTATAATGTATTATCCATGGGCTGATGTTGAAAGTATGTATAATGTTTAAAAAGATTATTTGTACATGTGTGAAATGGATAGAGTTGATGGTAACAAACTATAGTGAGTATAACTAACACTGATGTCTTATAAATGTGATTGTGGAGGAATGGGGTAGTCTGGGGAGGTTAGTGTAAATTGAAAGAAAACTAGAGAATACTTTAGGGACTGTATCACAGTGATTTTGGTGGTGGATGAGGAGTGTGGTTAATAGTACATATACAACTATGTACCTCTATTACAAGATATTAAGAATATGATGATACATGGGGAAAATATAACTATCTTATAGACTACTGTCATCAGTAATAATGTAATATTTTTGCAGCAATGGCAAAGAATGTAAATAATATTAAAAATGATAAATGGTAGCATTTATGGAGCAAAAATTATCGATGACTCCATACCTGTATCTAAAAAAGGAGTAAATGGAGACATGTTAGCTAGTCAGATGTATAGAGTACAGATAATAGAAAGAAAGAGAGAGAGAAAGGCAAAGACAGACAGAAAGACAGAGATGGCCAGGCAAGCAGACAGATAAATGACAGGGAGAAGGGAAAGACTTCATTACAGTAGAATTTCAATAAATGTATGTAGAATGAATGGTGAAAATCAAACAGCAAAATTTGAAAATACCTAGGTAATCATTGTTTTAGGCATGAGGCATCAGTGGATGCTAAAATTAGTGGGCAAAATTGAAGAAAAACAAATATTTGTCTAGGATCAAAATATATCACAAGATCATTTTAATTACAAAGGAAAAAATAACTTTACAGTAAAGAAAATTGACCTTAATGAATTGAGCAATTTAACATTTTTGATAATATGTGTTATGAAGTAAGGAGGGCACATTTCTTCTTTGATATTCTTTCCAAAAGTGCATAAACTGAAATTATGAGGAAACTTCATATAAACCCAATCTGAGGGACATTTTACAAAGAGATTTCATTCTCTTTTAAAGAATGAAAGTCATGCAAGACAAAGAAGACTGAAAAACAGTTCAATATTGGAGAAGACTAAAGAAAATATAACAAACAAATCTCATATATGATCACAGACTTTCTTATGCCACAAAGAGAGAAAAATAAAATTTGAAGAATTGATAATAGATGAATATGGTATGAATATTAGCAATATTAATATTCTGGTTTTGATAACAGTACTATGGTTTAAAGAGGAGGCTGGGGGAAGAGCACAGAGGGATTCTGTAGATTATTTTTATTTTATTTTATTTTTTAGGGGAGAGAGTGAACGCAGTCCCCCACTACCACAAATTATGCAGTCAAGTTTCCCACATCTGGGAAACATCCGGAGTGCAATGGATAAGCCTCGCCCTGGAAAAACCAACTTCATGATCATGGTATCTCCCCTGCCAGGTAAACATCTGTACATTATTTTTGCAAAACTTGTTGTAAATATAAAATATTTAAAATAAACATTTTAACTTGTTAAATTTTGTGAAGCATTAGCTTGCAAAAATAATTAAAGTCCCATGTCACCTGTGTCTTGTTATTGTAACTATTTTTATTATAAAAATAAAAATATTTTATAATATTTTATATTTTTATTTTTATATATTTAATTATATATTTATATTATTATAATGTTTTTATAATATTATAATATTTTTATTAAATATTGTTTGTAATAAAAAAACATTGTTTCTGAAATAATATAATCCAATTCAACAACTATTTTGGGTCCATCCAGAATGTCTGGCTTTCAAATACATAAAGCAGGAAAGGGAAATAAAGGAACTACAGTCTCCTCTAAAGATGCCTATTGTCTTATAGAGGCACAGTTAAGTAAGTTCACAAATGTTTCTAGTAAGTTAGTTTATTAGCATTAATATACATCTATTTTTTAATGATAAACCCCATTAATTATTATAGCAATGGCTAAACTTTTCACCTAACTTAATGCATAATATTTTTAAGTTCCAATAACAAAATTCATTGAAGAACTATATGCTGTTTTGCAAAATATCTGATATCATTTCAAATAGCATTGAATACAATTTTTATGATGAAACCATCCTCTGCCCTTAGTATAACTTGAGATACTTACATGCCATTTCTCTTGAGATACATGTTATTACTCCTGTAATCATTCTCTGTTAATACTGCTTTTGCAATGAAATATGGAGTAAAAAAAAGACTCCTTAAATTGAGTGCACTGGGATGTTGGAGGATCTTAGCAGCAGGTGTCATGTGGTACATTTTAAGCAGAAGAAGTCGGTTTGTATTTCAGTCAATTATCTCCAAACTATACTTAATCCTACAAACTTCTTCATTCTTGCACAGGGAACTATTACATTGTTTTCATAATAATAAAAAAATAAATAAACATAAAAACCTATCATAGAAATTCATGTAGCCTCCTGGAAAAAAGCATGGTCAATTTCAAAACAGAAATGTCTTCTCATATTTCATGTCTATGAAATAAATAATGCAGTAAAATAGATGCAAAGTATACTAAAGGAATAATAAACTTGAATTCAGAACCCAATAGTTTACAGTAGGATTTTCATTCAGAAGGTGTGTAACACTAAATCTTTAACTTCTCTGGGTTTCACTTTCCTATCCAGGTAATAAACATATTGATCAGATGGATTTTTCAGGTGTAAATTGACCAAAAAATGTTTGACAATAAACATAATGCATAGTATTATATCTGCAAATAGTGCTTTTAAAATATTTTTGTGGAAACTTTGATCTCAGTAAATCACTATCATTTTTGTAAATATACCTCTGCTCATTGTAGAATGGAAAGACAGGACTGGTGGCAGATTATTTGAGTCATGCTTCCAAAGGCACATTACAATTGGCAGACCAGGGTTCATCCCCATCCAATTACAAAATGTCACCCTACTGTTCCTTTTTTATGTCACTGTAGAATCATTCATGCTTTTCAGTAGAAATAAAAAAGAAACTTCAAACTGGCAATGAGAAAAAGACATAATAAATTCCTTCCTCAATGTTATCCTCATACAGGAATAAACATAAGAAATAAATGTTCCAATGGTGAAGAAATAAGATGATCTACTCTAACAAAAGTGGAAATATATTAATGAAAGAAATTTCCTTCACCATGATAAGAGAAATAGGGTAAGAAAGCTGTGAAAAAAATTGTAACACATTACAGTGAGTATAATACTGGTGATTTGTAAATGTGATTGTGGCTGAAAGGGGTTATCTAGGGAGATTAATGTTAATTGAAAGAGGACAATCTAGGGACTGTATAATACAATGACTTTGGTGGTAGATGAGGACTGTGGTTAATAACAAATATAAGAATGTTCCTCTATTTCATGGTGTTAAGAATATAGTGACACATGGGAAAAATACAACTTATATAATTTATTGACTATCAATATTGTAATACTTTTGTGGCAAAGGCAAAGGCAGCACTATATCAATGCTAAAGTTCAAACAAAGAATATGGGATTCAGTTTCATGAGACTGCATATGATCAAGCACTTTTTTTTTATTTTCTTCATTAACCAAGAGACCTTGTTCATGTCACTTAGCTAATCTGTGCTCATTTATTCAAAATGTGCCTGGACAGGATTTTTTTTAAGTGATTCTTCCATACTTTGTTAACCTTCCTTTTTTTCTGTTGTTTTGGTTTTTTGACGTTGAAATAAAGTTTAAAGGAGAATATTTTAATTTAACACACTGAAACTCCTGGCCCTGAAACTACCATCACAGGAGATTTTATTTATATTCAAAACATTCTCCTACTTAGGGATTTTCTCAGGACAAGTTTAATATCTTTATCCCTCAAGCTGTAGACTAAGGTGTTCATCATGGGGACCATATTGGTATAAAAAAGAGGAGGTTATTTAACTCATTCATAAACACTGTGGATGAAGTTTGCAGATATATAAATGAACCTGATCCAAAAAATAGAGAAACAGCTATTATGTGGGAACTGCACGTACTGAAGCCTTTAAATCTGCCCTCAGTGGGAGTGATATGGAGGATGTCACAGAGAATGAAACCAGAAGAGATAAAGATGGTGTATTATTCAGCCAAAGAATTGCTGATGCAAAGTACCAGAAATCTGTTGGCTTTTTAAAAGGGTATTTCATTTGAGGGTAGAAGCTTACAGTCACAAGGCCCTAAAGAGCCCAACTCAAGGAACCATAATAGGAATTTTCTCACCAAAGTCTGTTGCCACGTGTTGAAGCAAGATGATTGTCTATCTCTGTGAGGGTTCAGACTTCCTCTTCTTAAAGATCTGTGTGCCCAGTTTCTTCCAAGCTCAGCTGTAGTCTGGAGGGCTCATTTCTTTCTGGGCTCAGCTGCTCTGTTCTTTTCACAAGGTCAGTTGTAGACTATCAAGTGAATGTCTCCTCTCCCCAGGGCTCCGGCATCAAAACTAAATTCTTTCCTCTGCCGTGTCTATTTTCTGTGTTCTCCTGTGTGTCTACATCTGTTTCCTTGATTAAGTGTCCACTTATGTAGCCCACCAAGGGGTAGGAGACACAATCTGAGTCATACTAATGATGATTTCAAATGAAAGTCCTAATCTTGATTTAATAAAGTAAAAGTAAATTTAAAACAATCAAAGGGGTATCACACACAGAGGAACAGACCAGTTTACAAACAATCAATATCTCTTTTTGGAATTCATAAATATCAAACTGCCACAGATGGTGACAGGAGGCACAACAATACTGATGCTCCCAACAATGAACACCACCAGCTCATTGACGTAGGTGCTCATACAGGAGAGCTGGAGCATAGGGAGGATGTCACAGAAATAATGGTTGATGATGCTGGCATTACAGAAGTTCAGTCTCAACAGGTATCCTATGTGGGCCATAGCACCAGAAAATGCTATCAAGTATGAACCAAAAATAAGGGTGGAGCACACTTTAGGGGACATGGCAAGTTTATACGACAGTGGATTACAGATGGCCACACTGCAATCATAGGCCATTACTGTCAGCACATAGCACTCAGAGATGGCAAAAAAAGCAGAAGTAGAACTGTGTCATGCAAACCTGGTAGGAAATAATATTCTTTTTTGATATGATGTTGTTGATCAGCATTTTGGATGTAAAATGGAATAATAGAAGTCTATTAAGGGCAAGTTAAGAGGGAAAACTATATGGGGGTGTGAAGATGGGAATTCAGCCCAATTCGAGTTATCAATGCCATTTTTCCCAGCACAGTGAACATATACATTGCTAGGAAAGGAATTATCAGGGGAAGTTGGATATATAGATGATCTGTTAACCCCAACACTATGAATTCAGTCACGATAGAGCCATTTCCAGGAATCATTTTGCTCTGGGTGGTCCCTGGGATTAAATAAAAAGTTTACATGAGAGAGCAAGGCAGAGCTTCCCACAAGATCCCCTCCCACAGGAGTGGGCTAAACATGGGGAATGTCTCAGACTATCCCAACATTGACCAATAGATTTTGCCTTTACCTCAGATACCAACTGACAGAAATTTTCCATTATTATAGTCCTTGAAGCTAAATAGAGTAATGGGCAGCTATAACTAATCTGCGGTGTGAAATCCAGTGCTGCCAAAAGAAGTCATGATGGGTGGGGAAAAATCAAGTGAAAAAGAGAGAAGAAAAGTGGTCGGGACAGGGTCATTCTCTCACATGTCCTCATCAATTTATTCACCCTAATCAGTAAAATTGGAGACAGAATTGCTAGCAACCTCGAGCTGGCCTCTCATGCAGATTAGACCCTTATGAAGTGAGAACCATGAAAAGTTGTAGCAGCATCCAACCAGGCTCTAGGAGAGGTTCAGTAGCTGCCCCAAGTCACAGAGTAAAAGTCATAAGTCTACATGAGTGAGCATTGCCTCCATGGAGAGGGAATTTACACACTGAGATATGGGAATTCTGAGGTCCATACTATCTCTCAACATTCTCCATTACTCCTAAAAACAGATTCTTACACTATTTTCATTTGAGGGTTAGGACTATATAAAATGTGGGAGATGCGGCATGTCTTAATTCCTGGGCTTCTAGCTCAAAATAAGGAGGACACAATATGAATAAAATTCAGAAACGCATACTTCTTAGACCATAAAACCTCTGAACTTCCTTATCTCTGTTATTCTTATATGTGTTCCCGGAAGAGCAATTTGAAGTTCTTAGACTGGTTCCTTTGATTCTAATTGAATGCACACCAGATAATTTATGTTATGACCTGGAAACTGTTCTGAGCTAAAGAACATAATTTCTGATTTTAATGCAGGTTAAACCCAAAATAAGCATATTTCAAATCATAATGAGAGCAGAAAGCAATAACATAAGAAATATAAAAATCACAGTAAAATCAGTTACTTTAAATCTGTGCTTTTAAGATCAATAGAAATGATAATGCTCTGTACAGCCTGATTAAGCAAAAAAGAGAAAATAAACAAATCATCAATATCAGAAATATGAGAGGTCATTGCTACAGATTCAAAGGCAGTAAAACAAAATTAAGGGAATATTATGACCAAATTTATGTTAATTATCCAGTCAACAAAAGAAATGGATAAATTCTTAGAAAGAGACAAACTTCCAAATTTCACTTAAGAAGAAAGAGGCAACCAGAATGGCTATTTATCTATTAACATCTGTGTTGGTGGAAAAAAGCCACAGATGGAGCCTGAAGCAGAATGAACAATGAGGCCTAGAAGAGAGGAGAGCCTATGTCACCCTTATGCCCTTCCATATGCCTGATTGCCCCTCAGCTGAGCTCAGGGAGGAAGTAAGCATGGAGAAGACAGTCAAGTCACCATTGTGCTTTGCCATATGGCAGAGTCCAGAATCACCAGCAGCCAACCTTCAGGAAGAAAGCTTCACCTTAAGCCTTGATTTGGACTTTTTTTCCAGCCTCAGAACTGTAAGCATTTTCCCTAATGAATTCTCATTATAAAAGCCAAGCCATTTCTGATATATTGTTCCCAGGAGCTTTTAGTAAAATAAAGCAATACCTATGGCTCATTTTTTTATTATTAGAGAAGTTGTAGCTTTACAGAGAAGTCATAGCATAACCTATACACCATAGGGATGTCACAGAAATAATGGTGGTGTTTTCTCTCCCAGGTTCATTGACTTCAACTTCAGGAGGCTGCTCTCTGTTACTGTGGCTTTTTTCCTGTGTCTGTGACTCTTTATTCTTCAATTTATAAAGGACTCCAGTCAGAGAATTAAAACCCATCCTGGGTCATGCCCTATTGGTGCAAACTAATTTTAATGACCCTTAATCTAATCAAAGGTTCACAATAGGTTAAGTTTAAGAACATTATTTTCTGGGTTCTACAAAAGACTAAAACCAACACAGATGTTAATGTATAAGTTAAATATGTAAGTCATTTAGTGGAGGACAAGAGGTAAAACTCTTTGTGACATAGGGCTTTGCAAAGATGATGAAGGTGAGATACCAAAAGACCAATCCATAAAACAAGCAAACAAAAGTGCTAAATTGGAAGTTTTCAGAAAATTAACACCTATTACCCTGAGAAAGATAATAAAAGAATGGAAATACAAGCCACAGACAGAGAAAATATTTGAAATCTTACAACAAATGGGAAACTTGCATCTAGAATTTCTAAAGAACTCTTAGAACTTAGGAAAGCAAACCACCCTTTAAATAAATGAGCAATATATGTGAACTACTTAAGAAAAAGGCATTGTAATATTTTTTTAGCAAAGGCAAAGAAAGTACTATATCAATGCTAACGGTAAAAAAAATGTATGGTATTTAGTTTTATGAGATATGAATATGAACAAGCTTTTTTTCGTTTTCTTCATTAACAAGGAGACCTTGGTCATATCATTTAATCAATTGGTACCCATTTATTCACCGTACTGAACACCGGAGAAATAATTGAGTTTGTTTTTAGGATTAAAATAGATAAATGTGCTTGGCCAGAATTTTTTAAAGTAATGCTTCCATAATTTGTTAAGCTGTCTTTTGTCTTTTATTTTATTTTATGAAGCTGAAATAAAGTTTAGTAAAAAAAAAAGATATAGGATCTCAAATAAACACATGAAAAATGCTCAATGTCATTCTTCATTAGAAATTAGAATTATTAAATTCATTATGGTAAGAGAAAAATCAAAATCATAAAAATACATACTTTTTGATTCAATATATATGACATTAAGGAAAAGGAAACTCTAAGAACAGAAATCACATTAATAGCTTCTAATCTCTCAGGGTGGGAGATGTGTTTAACTGTAAAGTAACCTGGAGCATTTCTTGATTTTGATGATGATTTCTCTAACACATATGTTTGACAACATTTATGGAACTCTAAACTAAGAACTGTGAATTTTACTCTAAAAGAAAATTTAAACACACACATACAATGAATTTCCACTTCACATTTCACATTTATGAGATTTAGCTAAAATTTGAAAACATGGTGAAGATGTGAAACAATTTTAACTTACCTATATTAATGGTGGGAATGTAGAATAGTAAATCACCTGAGAAACTGTTCAGAGCTTTCTTATATGAAGTTAAACAAAGAGTTACCACATGAGGTAAGAATTCAACAACTGGATATTTCCCAAGGAAAATGAAAATATATGATTTTAAATGACTTGCACATACATGGTAATAACAGCACATTAATTTTGTCCAAAATCTGACCTCAATCCCAATAGCCATCAAGTAGAGAATGGATAAGCAAATTGTAGTACAGTCATACAAAATGATATTTAACAATGAGGTGGAGCCAGTGGCCACTTGACAGTTTTTTGGGTAGGGAGGGGATGAGCAGTTGAAATACAGGGGCTTCTTTGGGAGTTGGAGGTTGTCCTGAGTACTGTTGTGGCAATGGATGTAGGCCATTTTAAATCAGCACACACCACTCAGAACTGAGTGGGAGAGAGTGTGGTCTACAGTGTGAACTGTGGTCTATGGTTGGTGGCAAGGCTCCAGGATGTGTAAGTTCATTGAGGTTGGTGGGCCACACTATGGGAGATGTTCGTGTTGGATGTGGTGGGAGGTGTGGGAGGTGGGCAACATGAGAATCCCAGTGGGTTCCGTATAATATTTTAGGTAATCTAAGCACCTCTTAAAATATATGTATATATATATATATATATATAAATAACATTTTTGTAAGCAAATACACATATATGCATATATATTTATATATCATTTTACAAATGTTTGTATGTATTGTGAGAATTTTGATTTTTACCCATAATAAAAAAAAAAAAGAAGCTAAAAAAAAAAAAATAATAATAATAATAAAAATGAACTACTGAGACACATAACAAAATGGAATCTAAAAATATGATGAATGAAAGAATTCAAACACAAAGAGCAAATACTCTATGATTTTATTTTATGAAGATCTAGAATGTGCAAACAGGAATCTATCAGGATGGAAATTATAACAATGTTATCTGAAAGTAGGTTGTGAGAAGTCACTCCAAAAAGGGAAGAGAAAACCTTCTGATATGAGTCTATATCATATTCCTGTTCGAAATTGGATGAGTATATACTTATAGACACATCAAGCTGTATACTTTGAGCATATAGATATGTAAATTTTACTATATGACTAAATATAGTAAATTTAGTATATTACTATATTACTAAATTTATGAAATTAAAATTTTTACTAAATTTTACTATATGTAAATTATAACTCAAAAATTTAAATTTTACTATATGAAAATTATATCTCAAAATCTTAAATTAGAAAATTTATAAGCTCAATAGTTTGTTCTATTGTTCAAAAGATCCACTGAGAATAATATTATGGAAAACTATTGTGGTTCCTTTTTGTAATCCATCTCGAAACAATAAAATTGACATCAGAGAATAATCCAAATGCTCTACATTAAAGGTATAATCCTTGGCTAGTTGTAGCAGCAGTTTTAAGCAGCACAGGACACTGATGTTTCCATAGAAGAAATCCTGACTTTTATTCAATTCAATTCTATAACTTAGAGAAGGCCAGTGAATTCTGAGGAAAACATAGTATGAGTGCAGAAGTGAAACAGATGAACTGCTGACAATATTTCTTCTAATATTAGCTTATTACCCTTAAGAGCAACCAGTCATTACCTGGAGCTTGTGTTCCTTTGATCAACAATAGTGGCTAAACATTGATCTGTATGCATTATTTAATAGCTGTGATATATGTTAAGGGCACATTATGATTATTAAATTAATAAATGCTAAAAGGCCCAATTAAGTGTCCTACAGAGTTGACAAAATGTGTCACCTAAGAGTTTGCTGTAACTTTAGCCAGATTTTATTAGATAGGTCTACATTAAAATAGATGTAATTTTAAAAATTTTACAAAGACTTATTTTTATAAGAATCATTTATAATTTTTAAAATAGAAGAAACACCTGATAACTGACCCTGACAAAATATAGGTATGAGAGAGGGGAGAGACTCCTTAAATTCTGAGAGACTTCTCTGGACACAGACCCTTTCCAATAGTGAATTACATTATCCGCTGATGGTAAAAAGCCCAGTGACAAAATGTTCATGCTGTTATTTTTGTCAGGGCACTGTTCAAATTAATTTATTAAAGTTTTAGACCATGTAGAAGACTGATCTTTGATGTAGATTGAGCCAAGGGGGAAATGTTGTCCCTGGGGACTCGTCACCCAAAGCCTGGTTTGGTGGCCACAAAGATGGGATCTGTGTAACCAAGTGAGGAACAGGAATGGTGCCCACACCTAGGGGTCAAGCTGGGGACAAAGGATGGGGATCTGAAGCTCCTTGATTCACATTGATGGAAAACTTTATGAACCCCTTGGTTGTTTTGGAGTTCTGTTTTAAGCTCTGGTATAATTTTGCCTTCCACGTGCATTATGTGTGTGCCTGTACTGTTAAAATTGCTACCAAGCAGGGCCAGTCAAAATTGCTGTTTAGAGCTCTCTGGAACCCCAGGAGGAATGGACAGACTCTCCGGGAGGAGGAAGGTGCAAACGCTTGGGGTCTCCCCTGACTTGGGGAGTCGACCCAAAAAGCTAAGGTAAAAATGATCATTAAAAAGCATATCTACTGCTGTCTTAAGGAGGAAGGTAAAAGAACCCCCCTAACCCAATAGACTCCTGGACTAAGGACCAACAAAGTCAACACAACAGCAAAAAGCTAATTGCCACAGACCCCTAACCTATCTGCACCCAGATCAAACTACAGAGCTCCTCAAGGGGTGAACTACACCCCATGGTAATACCGGGTGTTTCCATCTGGGCCCACACAGCATGCGCAAGTCCCACGGGCTCACCTTCAGGTCCTGACGCAGAGTCCTGGGAGTGGTGGAAGGATGACCTGAGGGCACAGGGTTGCCTTGAGCTACACCACAGGCGCCACTGGTCACCACCCATGTGACGGAAAGCAGCCAGCTCAGATGAGGAAGAGCGTGTCCCGGATACCACAGAAATACAAAAATAATTTCTGTCCCCGACAGGGATGATATTCTTTGTCTGCTAAAATACCTGCTGCAGGGACCAAATAAAAAGGGCCTGGCCAGCTGTACCACGTGATCTTGAGGAAACACCTCTGCTACTCACAGGTGAGAAGATGCAGCAGCTGGCAGCTATCTGGAGAGAGGGTGAGATCATTTCAATACTTAAAGATCCCTCTCAAGATTATCCAAAAATAAAGCAGGGTGGGGCCCTAGAGGCAGGAAGAGCAGATTGTTACAATAGGCATCTATGGGCTGGTCATGGCCTACCCCTACAGGAGCTCACTTACCTCAGATCTGCTTGTGGCTATTGCAAGATTGAGGAAGGGTGGGAGTGTCTTCCACACTGAATTATATTCCAGTGGATCTACCCAGAAGCCATCCCCATGGGGCTGTACACCACTAGACAAGTCTCAAACAAGCTACCCCAGCCCCAATACCTTAGTTATTTTGAGGGGAGCCCTCACCACAAGACAAGCCCTGTTGGCAAAAGCCCCTAATGTAAATCATGCCTTACACTCACTCACCACCCTAAAAAATACAAAACCACAAACATCCACTAGGTGTTCAAGGCAGCAGCCTGCCGTCCCTACCTAGAACTACTTCTATCACAGGGAAATCCATTCCCCAACTGAGCTGCCCACAACTGAATCACGGAACCTGTACTGGCAGCTGTGTAAAGGAGGGCTTCTTAATTGGATCATCTCTGACAAATCACTTGAGTTCTTGAGGCTTTCCTTGATGCTGACATAACACATAAGTGCACACTCCAGGACAAACAAGCTCCAGACCTTCAACAATGGCTAGCCTCCTGTAGCCATAGGAGTCCAGCATTGTTTTAGTTTGCTAAATGCTGCTGGGAACAATATATCAGAGATGGACTGGCTTTTACCATGGGAATTTATTAGGTTGAAAGTTTACAGTTCTGAAGCCATGAAAGTGTCCAAATCAAGGCATCATTAGAGATGCTTTCTCAGGGAGCTGGAGCTGGAGGTGATGAAGCACATGGCAGTTCACAATGGCAGTATCTGCCGGTCTCCCCCTCCTCCTCCAGGCTCACTCTCTGACCCAGCTGCCACTCTGCCCACTTGTTTCTCTTTTCCCCTCCCAGCCATCTTGCTTCATTGACCACTGACCTCCTGACCCAGCAGAGATGTGAAATCATCCCTCACAAAGTACTGGTGATCTTCACTTCCATCAAATTTCTGAACTACAATTAAAATGAAAAAGAAAAAGAGCCAAGAGACCTCACTGCCATTCTGCATCAAACTCCTCACTCTCAGAGTTTCCACCTTGGCCAAGAAGGTCCTACACATTGTGGGGTTTGGGGCTTTGGGTAACAGAGTCCACAAGAGCAATGTTGGTCCCTTGACTCGATGGACATCACAGATGAGTCTTAGACATATGTTGTATTGTTTTTAAACAGGCTAATTTAAACAGCACTCTCATATAAATAACTATAAAACATGTTGGTGTCATAGACACTTTTTAGTCCATACAGGACATGCAGCCGACTGACTGAGAGGGATTTTGTCTCTCTAAATACATGTAGACTAAATACAGGCATAAGAGAGGGGAGAGGCTCCCCCAAATTCTGAATGTTGTCTGCAGAGTCCCTCAATCATGTGCACAACCACTGACTATAAAGTACCCACAACACCAACATGCTCCCAGCACTATTCTCATAAGAGTGCTGTTAAATAAACTTGGTTAAACATAAGATGGTGCCTAAGAATCAGCTTTGATGCAAATAAAACCAAGTAGGAAACTCGCCTTTGGAAACTTTTTTTTTATTTTTTAAAGATGTATTTATTTATATCCACCCCCCACCCCCCACGTTGTTTTGCACTCACTGTCTGCTCTCTGTGTGTTCTTCTGTGTCTGCTTGTTTTCTCTTTAGCTGATCAAATCCTGGGACCTTCCAGAGTGGAGAGAGGCTGCTCAACCTCTTGTGCCACCTCAGCTCCCTGGTCTGCTGCATCTCTTAGTGTCTCTCTTCTGTGTCTCTTTGTGTTGCCTCATCTTGCTGCACCATCACTTCCATGTGGGCCAGTACTCCATGCAGGCCAGCACTCCGCACAAGGCAGCTTGCTTTTCACGAGGAGGCCCCGGTAATTGAACCCTGGATCTCCTATATGGTAGGCCAGAGCCCAATCACTTGAACCACATCCACTACCCCCCCCTTGGGAACTTGACACCCAAATCTGCAAATACAACAAAAGCAAATTTCAATATGAGTAATTTCAGTTAAACTGTATGGCTAATGTAATGTGCCAAAGAACATGTCTTTCAACAATTAAGAAGAAATAAATATTTTTAGAAATACAAAATGTGAAAATTATATTAACTACATAATTTAGCATATGAAAATTATGCCACAGATTCAGAAGATTGCTATTCTTTGCATCCAGTGTCAACATGTTAAAAAAATCTGATGTGGAAAAATCTGATTCCATGAAGTTTTATGGTTATGTTAAAACTGTAAATTTGTGAGACATATAGAGCAGACTAGAGCCCTCAAGAAGCATTGCAACTAGAGTACCAAAAGCAAGTATAGCTTTTACATTATAAATCATGTTTTATTGGTAACATTTTATGTTTGTCTGCTTGAGTATTTTACTGGTTATAAATATGAATTTTTGCTTATCTATTTCCAGGCAAATTTATTTTGGAAATGTAAGCCATTGTTTTTGCTGAATAATGCTAAATAATATAAGCAAATATATTCCTCTTGCTGCATATTAAATACCCACGGTTAGAGCAACAGTCAAATAATTGTGAATAAAATTGGCATTTGGAGAAAAAGAGCTTACGTACAAAATGAAATTATTTCTTCATTAAACAGAAATTTCATGCTTTTCAGGATCCACATCAAGCTTGACCAAGCATTTCCAATGATGTTACCAAGGCCTCATTTCTCTCAATCATTTTCTTGGCTTTACTTCACCAATGCAGTTCTAATCTAAATAGGTTTCTACTATCATCACAAGATGGCCACTGATACATACAATGGCTGCAAATTTCTCTCAGGTATCACCACCAAAAGTTGTAAGTTTGGACTTATTACTAAAGCCAGAAAGTTCCAGTCTGTCACTAACATTCAAGAGCACCAATATGACTGTGACTGTTTTTTAGAATCAGTGGTTAAGAATGTGTTATGAACTTTTCAGTACATATGTTATAAAGATGGTAAATAAGAGTTTTTATTTTATACCATATTACTGTGAATTTCAAATACAATCCATTTTGTACTTGAAACAGAATTGTGATTATTTTACTTTTTCTTAGATAATATTTCCAAATAAAGCATTATCATAATTCTTAATGATAATTTGTGCTTGCTTCTAAAACAAGTTTTTAGGTTTATTGAATTAAACATTAGCTGGACAGGAATTCTTAATATTATAACGACAACACTTTAAAACTCACCAACAATAAGAAATATTGAGAACAGATGTAAGTAATATAGTCACAAAATTTCAAATTTTTGAGAACAATTCAAAAATTTACAATAATTGCCATCAGGATCCCTGTCCTGGCTCGCATCACTTGACTGTTGCACCTAAGGCTGCACACTGTGCTGAAAATCACACCCTTTGGCAGCCCCATGGGTCCTTGTCCATGATAGCTACTGTCACACTCTGCATGTGGCAGCTGCAGCTGGCATTAAGGTGTTGGGGCACCTTTTTGGTTTGGCTTTTGAAGTGGACAGTGAATGCCTTGTTGTCTCATTGTTCTTGCTGCCTTCCAAAGCACTGTATATGCTCTTACATGAGACCTCCTCCAATCTTGAACTCCCAGAAGACCTTTCATCGGGCTAAGTCTTCCAGAGCAATCAGACTAGAATACATATGTACCTGGCCAAATTGAGTGGTCCAGATTCAGTAACTCAACCTCAGTTGAACAATGCAATAAAACATGGGCATTCACAAGAACTATCTAAATCTTCATCATTGGTGGGGTTTAAGTAAGATGAGCAGAGCAGTGACCTTCACTTGTCCTCATATATCCTCAAAAATTAAGAAACCACTCCAAGAAGAGAGGCAATTCTTTACAGATTTGAAGCTGAAAATACAGTTCAAGGACCATTATTAAAAGACCCCTCAGAAAATCTAGAAATTATTAAAAGTATACCATATGCACAAGTTTTGTCAACTCCGAGTTTTACTGAATTCTAAGTAATACACACTTGAAAGAAGAAAGAGCCATTTGTAAGTTTTTCAGAGAAAGCAAAGAAGAAATGAACTGATCAGACAGCATCCCAGTCTGCAGCTTACCTTGGTTGGGAAAGTCAGATGTATGAAAAAAAAGGAAGATCAGGATGGGACCTCTTTGGAACTGAAGATGACCTGTTTACACTGAAAATTGAGACAAGACATTAGAGTGAAAATAACTTCAGGAATATATTAGAAAGAAAGATGAAGAGATGCAAAAGAAGGCTAGGATGAAGACAAGGAGGACCCTCAGGAAGAGCTGCAAAGACACAGCCATGGAGCAGGCAGGAGGGCAGCACCACTGGTGCTTTTACTGACTGAATCAAAATTCCCACTGCTTAGAAGGACACCAGTCAGGTAGATTAAGGTAAACCTTGATTCAATTCAACCTCATCTTCAGAGATCCTACTCATAGATGAGTCCACACCAAATAATAAAATCTTCAAAGACCCTATTTACAAATCCGTTCGTAACCACAGCAATGTTGGTTAAGACTGGAATATGTATTTATATATATGTATTTATATATCCCCAACAGACCAGATTAGAGATAATTAGAGTAGTCATCTTATGCCTGTATTCTCCAAAGGAAAAAAAATCCAACAACCTATTCTAGAGTAGATGTTAAAATTTTGTTTGAAAAATGTTTCTTTCACATTATAATTCCTATCCCAGCTGCATTTGTTTCATCACTTAAAATCCATATGGGAATAATAAATGGAAGCTAACAAAACCAAGCCTTATTTAGTTGTTCTCTGAGCCTCCAGCTCTATGGGTTAAAAATTTCCTTAGCATCAAATAATCAAAACCACCAACCTACCCACTGAAATCCTGTGATCTCCATAATCTTTCTAGGGGGTACTATAAGGAAGGGGGCAGAAGTGGTAGTGGGTTTCAAGTTCCCATCATTTTACATTCTAAATTCTAAGTGGAGTTTTGTTTACTACTTATTATTTTATTTCCTATAATTGCCATCCTTTCTATCTGATTTCTAAACATGTGATCAGAGCTTTTCTTCCTTCACTCTGTAAAACAAAATGTTTGCTGTATATTCATTGTGTACTACAAGTTTTATCAGAGCTTTATGAACAGTGGAGGATAATGACAGCACAGTACAGCAGAAGATGCAAATTCATCTTAAAATGTAGTTTCTAACCCCTCATTGACCAGTCCCACTCAAGGACTTCTCTTTACTGAATCAGTTTCTTTGGGTCCTGACCTAATTTCATGTCACTGGTTTAAGTTTTCTCCCATCCCCATATTCTCTGAAGTACAACCAACAGGAAACATTCTAAATTCTTTTAATATTACTTTGAAGAAAAAGTTTCTGTTTGAGCAGATAATCTCTAAACTATAATAACTATACAAATCTCCTCATCCCCATAAAAGGAAACATCACACTACTTTTATGAAAAAAATTAGGCAAACGCCTTCATAAATTCATGTATCTTACTGAACAAATCATAGGCAACTTTCAAAAGAGAAAATGTGTTTCATATTTTATAACTACTTAAATAAAAACAATATAATAATATATGAGAAAGAGCAATAGATGAATTTAGGACCCTAGATTTTACAATATGATTTTCATTGAGAAGCTGTGTACATTAAAATTCATTAATCCCCCCTGTGTTTCATTTTCTTATCCAAGCAATAAACAAAGATTAAGCAACTATTATGAAATTACATAGGGGTAAATAAAATTTTTTTCAAAAGAAACTTAGTTTATAGTGTTCCATCTGCAAACAGGGTATTGTTTATAGTCTATATGGAATCTACTATTTCTGTGAACACCTGGCATTTGAAGGAAACATACCCCTGCTTAATAAGGATGAAAATACAGGCGTGAAGGCATATTGCTTAATTCATGCTTCCAATGGCAAATTACAACTTTCAGACAAGGGTTGTCACCTTCCAAATACAAAAGGTCACCCTAGTGTTACTTTATTCAATAATTGGGTAATCATTCACCATGTTTCAGGGGAAATAGAAGTTTCCAACTTGCAGTGAAATACATATGTAATAAATTTCTTCTTTAAAGATAGTTTCAAAGAGGAAAAGAGGTAGAAGGAGAAAAAATTGGGCAAATGGTGACGGAAAAAATTAGACATAACAATAGTAGAAATAATTTATTGAGAGAATGCTCAAATTTAATTCTTCATGGTAATGAAGAATTAGTATAAGAAAGCTGACACAAATATATTGTAAATAAAAATGCTGAACCTCCTCAACCTGAAATGACCTTCAGAGGAGATCCTATTTATGATCAGAAATTTCTCCTACACAGGATTTTTCTCAGGGCAAGTTTAACATCTTTATTCTTCCAGCTGGTGATTAAGGGGTTCATCATGGGAACCACAATGGTATAAAAGACAGAAGAGATTTTTTCCCTCATTCATAGACTTGGCAGAAGATGGTTGGAGATACATAAATAAACCTGATCCAAAGAATACAGAAACAGCTATTATATGGGAGCTGAAGGTGCTGAAAGCTTTGAAACTTCACTCAGCAGAGTTGATATGGAAGATGCTGCAAAGAATGAAACCATAAGATGTAAAGATGGTGATACTGGGCACAAAGATATTGATACTTCCTACAATGAACAATACCAGCTCATTGACATAGGTATTTGTGCAGGTAAGCTTGAGCACAGGGAGGATGTCACAGAAATAATGGTTGATGGTGTTGGAATCACAGAAGTTCAGTCTCAGCATACATCTGGTGTGGGCCATAGCACCAGAAAATGCCATCAAGTATGAACCAAAAATAAGGAAGGAGCACACTTTAGTGGGCATGGCAATGTTATACAAGAGTGGATTACAGATGGCCACACAGTGATCATAGGCCATTGATGTCAGCACATAGTACTCTGAGATGATAAAAAGCAGAACAAGAAGAGCTGGGACATGCACACTTGAGAGGAGATACTATTCTTCTTTGATATGAAGTTGACCAGCATTTTGGGTGTATGAACAGAACAACAGAGGTCAATGAAAGATAACTTAAAAAGGAAAAAGAACATGGGGCTGTGCAGGTGGGAGCTCAGTCCAATTAGAATTATCAAGCCCAAGTTTCTGGCATTGTTAACATATCTATTGATAGAAATAAGAACAAAAGGGGGCATTGGAGATGTGGGTGTTCTGTTAATCCCACCAGTATGAATTCAGTTACAAAAGAGCCAGTTAAGGAGACATACTTTACTGGGGGATCTGTGAGATAAGAAAAAAATTTTTACATCAGAAAACTACCCAGGCCCTCCCACAATATGTCTTCCCACATGTATGGTGTATAAATTGGGACAGTATAAGACTAGCTCCACCTGGACAATAGAATCTGCCTTTACAATTGTCATGACACTGATTAGCAATTCCTTCTTCTATTTACACTCTTAAGCCAAACATAGCCAAGGGCACCCCTAAATTAGCCTACAGATTAAGGTCACTTCTGCCAGGCAAAAACATG
Source organism: Tolypeutes matacus (assembly GCA_026826555.1). Lineage (NCBI taxonomy): Eukaryota > Metazoa > Chordata > Mammalia > Cingulata > Chlamyphoridae > Tolypeutes > Tolypeutes matacus. Next base: position 1,317,419 of record JAKSZT010034045.1, on the reverse strand, counting down.
AGTGATGGAAAAAACAAGGAAGAAGGGAAAAGAAGCACCAGAAAGAATCATTCTCTCTCATCTCATAATATCTTGATTCACCCAAGCCCTACTGTAACCTGTGTACCTGAGGCACAGGCCATAGAAACCTAGATCTTCTGATGCAGGGTAGACCCTGCCCTGGTGTGAACAATGAATAATGTCTCAGGATTCAAACTAAGAGTCCAAAGTCTAAGAGAGGTCTGGAGCTTCCCCAAGTCATAGAGTAAAAGCCATAAACCTACAAGAGTGAGTGTTGTCTCCATGAGGAGAGATCATACACACTGAGATAGGGGACCCCAGAGTATCCTTATGTCTTCTAACATAAAGTTGCCTCAAGCAAATTCTTCTACATTTTTCACTTGAGTTACAAGATTGTGTAAAATGGGGGAGAAAGCAGCATGTCTTAATCCCTGGACATCCTTCTCAAAATAAGGAGGGGGTGCTATAAAAAAAATCAGGAACTCACCCTTTTTAGGCCAGAATTCTGAGCTTCCTATTTCTTTTTATTTACCATTGTGTTCATAGAAATGCAAAGGATTTTGGTTGCTTTGACTCTAAGAGAGGATGAAGACCAGACTTAATTTCAAACATGCTCTGGAAATTTTTCTGTGATACATATAATTTCTGATTTTAATTTTGAGCCCCCCACAGCACCAGAGAAAAATGAATATTCTTTAATAAATAGGCAGGCAAATTTAATGTTGGTTTGATAAGACCATGCAATTAGTTATAAACTGATTGGAAACTTGCTCAGTCACCAAGGAGCAGATTCTGTATGTAACAGGGTAATTAAACAATTATAATTATATCCTTGGCCATGATAAGTCTTTAGTTCCTGAGGGATACAATATTTTACTCAAGTTTTCATTTTACTCTAGGAATTGTACATACCTCAATGCAGACCTAAAATGGAATTCTCATATCCCTGCCATCTTCATCTCTCAAGGGAAATTCTGTCTATTGCATTATTCTCTTCTTCCTTCCCATTTCCTAAGGAGAGTTTCCACATGGTTTTGGGCAACAGGTTTGTGTATTAATTTATCAGAAATTTCTCAAGGACTACAATAACTGATTTTAGGGCTCTCTTTTCAAGTATAGCTCCAAATAATTTATAAGACTTGCCATCCTTCTAATGTCTTTATTTCTAAACACCTACTGGGAATATCCTTATAAATTCTTAAATGAAATATTTCAGTTTCTGAGGTCATCAAATTCTTTTCAGCTTACCTGTTAAAAATGTGGCACCTGAAGTAAGAAGGCATGTGTTTGATCCCTACCGCCATTATTGCTGACTCTAACACTTTGAACATGTTACTAAAACTCTCCCTGCCTCACAGCCCTTGTCAGATAGGGATTGGAATAAGAGCATCTTTTTCATTGACTTTTTGTGACTGTTAATTGAGCAAATATAAGTCAAGAGCTTAGAACAGTAGTGCCAGACAAATGGTAAATTGTCCATAAATGCCAACTATCATGCTCTGTTCTCAGGCCTTTCAAAAAATGCTCCATAATAATGCTCCTCAGATATTATTCATTACCTTTTAAATTTCTGTGCTCTCCTAAAATATAATCTCATAAAACAGAGACCACTTCTGTCTTGTTTGCTACATTGCTCCTGGTGCTAAGGTCAGTACAGAGTACATAATAGACCCTCAGTAAATATTTGTGGAAATTAATTTATTCTCTGGTTGAAAACCCTCAGAGTATTTTTGACATTCCTCACTTGCTAAGCAATGGAGTCTACCACCACAATGACCTCCATCCATTCTCACATCCACCACCTGACTCAGGAACTTTTTAGTTTTTACTTGACCCATATTCCTGATCTATAGTGACTTCTAACCTGTATTCTAGAATTTCTCACATACACATTCTAATCCAGCCATCTACACTGCTGCTAGAATAATCTCTCAAAATGCAGCCCTGCATTTTCCTAGCTCAAGACCTGTCAGTGTTTCTTCCTTAATTACTGGTACTAGAAGCTGTAATAAAGGTATAGTTCCACTGAAATCTATCAGTTAAACTTAACTGCCTCAGTTAAACTTAAAGGAGAGATTAAGTCAGAGTTGTGTTTGATGTGAAGACATAAAAGAAATATTTTGGTTGATTTAAATATTGTGAGCATATTAAGTATTATGCAAAGTCTGAACTTTCTCAGTAAATATAAGAGGATAATGTTGGAGAATTTTTCACTTTCAAAGAAAATATGGGTTTAATGAACAACAAACACCAGCCAGATGAAATAGATTATATTTAAAATTTAAATTTAAATTTGTACAAATCATCCTTCTGATCAACATAAATTACAATTCTCATTAATGTTCATCAAAAAGAATAAAAAAATTTCCCATGATATTTATCTATTAAATTAATATATTTTTTATTTAGTGTCTCAGGAATGCATCCTGACCAATGCTATCACTTTGAAGATTTCTGGCTTCAAGTTATTTATTACTGAATTAAAAGCCCAATTAAATAGGAGCATATTTTTATTACCTTACAATAAATCTGGAGGTAGAGTGTCATAGTTTTAGCTAAACAATTCAGCACTCTCATCAGGGAACCAGTCTCTTCCACTCCACTATCCTCAGTCTGTTGGCCTTAGTCCTCAAGATTGTCACCTCATGGTCATAAATGAAAGCCATTGCTCTAAGCATCACATCTTCACACAACTATACACCAAGAAGCAAGATAAGTAGAAAGAATAATTCCCCTCAAATGTCTTTCCCTGTGTATGATGAAGTAAATTTTCTCCAGAAGCCAATAAATGACTTTCTTTAATGTTTATTCAATCAGAATTATGTCAGATGGCCAATATTTGCTACAAGGAAAGGAGGAAAAATGACTACTTCTTATTTTTAACCTTTAACTAAAGAAAGTAGAGAAATACGTATGTAATAGGAACTTGCATTAACTCACTTTAGTTGTATAATATATTTGATATTTGTTATAAAGTTAATTTGCTATTTTAAGCATTAAATCAACCTTGAGAGCAACTTATCATATAAATAAATGTGCACATGAGAAATGACATACACACAAACTACTTATATACAGTGTGGAGGGAGCATCAGTTTATACTTATAGAGATGGTTTCCTTGTCAAAAAGCATCAGACTCTCTGAATTTTTTCAAACTTCTCATAGGAAGGAAGGTCTCCAAACACAAAATAATGACTTATGCTACCATAATGGTGATTTTTGTTGTTGTTAGTGGCAAACCATAATAGAAAGAGATAGAATAGACAATTTGGGCACATAATTTCTGATGCATAAGAAAAAAGATTAAGCATTCTGAAATTTCAATTTTAGGGTTTATTTGGAAGCTTCTCCTTTGCTATATCTCTCTTGTTTAAGATCTTTTCAATATATTATATATGACTATCTACAACTGCAAACCAACCAGTACATTCCATGTGCCTCCTCTCAATCTGAAGTAGAGCATCATCATCATCCTGCAAATCCCCAAGACTGAGAAATGAACAAACATAAGGGGAAACACAAACATGGGCCAAAGTAGACATTGTTATTGCAGTAACAGAAGAACTTGTAACATTGATATAAAAATAGTGGTTACTAGAGTTCCTGAGGGGAAGGTGGAGGAAATAATAGGTGGAATATCAGGCATTTTTAGAATAGTTCTGCATGAAATTACAATGGTGGATACAGATCATTATACATTTTGTCAAAACCTATAAAACTGTACAGTGCAAAGTGAAAACTATAATGCAAACTAGAAATCTTGAGTAGTAGTCATGCTTAAATATTGTTCATCATTGTAACAAATGTACCACACTAATAAGATGTAATTAATAGGGAAAAATGTGGGAGGGGGACGGGATGGATTATATGGGAATTTGCTTTACTTTTGAGGTAATTTTTCTGTAATCTAAACTTCTCTAAAAATAAAGTTTATTATAAATATATGTCATATATGATGTTGACACTGCTAGAGTAACTAAATTAGGTAAAAATATTGAAATTCATGATGCAGCCTATTGGATAAGGATCTAAAGATAAGGGAAATTTATTCTATGAATTAAGTTCCTAAATCTCCTTGGTAACCCCACAAATGCTTGTGGTGTTTAAAAAAAGAAAGAAAGAAACTGGGCTCCTTTTACCGGCATCCTTGCACCAATTCTGGCTCTCCATCCCAATGAGAAGTTGACTATAGACAATAAAGCTTCAAATCAAATTGATGATTTATTAAGAGCTGTCACACCTGACTGCATTTCTCCCTTAGGAGTAAAGGTCAAGAAAAAAAAAATGGAATCTGTGAATCATGATATATGTGACCAGAATATTTCATTTCCATCCTCTATCCAATATCAAGTTAAGATTCGCAATTGTCAAAGATGGAAGCAACCCAACTGTCCATCAACTGATGAATGGGTAAACTAAATGTGATTTGTACACACAATGGAATAATTATTCAGCTGTAAAAAGAAATGAAGTTTTGATACATGTGGCAACATGGATGAAACTTGAAGACATCATTTTGAGTGAATTAAGCCAGACACAAAAGGACAAATATAACATGCTCTCTCTGATATGCAATACATAGAATAAGCAAATTAATAGAGTCAAAGAGCTAAAAGTATAAAAGCCCTAGAAAAAATATTGAGGTAATTTTTCATAAACTTAATTTAGGCAATTATTTCTTATATATAACAACAAAAACACAAGCAACAAAAGATAAAATAGATAAATTTGACTATATCAAATTTAATATCAGTTCTGCTTCAAAGGTACCATCAAGAGAGTGAAAAAAAGCACAAATTGTGGGAAATATTGGCAAATAACATATCTGAAAACTGTCTAGGTTCCAGAACACAGAAAGGACACTTACTTAATTTGATTACTCAATAATCAAAATAAATATAACCCAATTTAAAAATGGGCTAAAGATCTGAATAGGTATTTCCCAAGGGAACATAGATAAATGGTCAATAAGCAAAGGAAAAAAATGTTCAATATCATTAGTAATCAGGGAAATGCAAATTAAAATCATAAGGACATGTAACATAACTTCAAACCCAATAAAAAGACAGTAATGTGTATATTCAGTGTTTTAGTCAGGATGTAGAAATTTGGAACCCTCATACACTGCTAGAGGGAATGTCAAATGGTGCAGCCTCTATGAAAAACAGTGTGGTAATTCATCAAGATTTTAAATACATATTTCCATAAGCCCCAGCAATTCCATTCCTTGTTATATACCTAAGAGATATGAAAACAAATGTTCATGGAAAAAGTGCACAAGAATACTCACAGCAATTTTATGCATAAAAAACAAAATGTAGAAGAACCCAGTAGGCTTGTTTGTGAGGAAAAATTTCAAAAGGACAACAGGAAACTTTTTGGTATGATGGAAGTAGGCTGTATCATGTGATCTGTGGAAATTGGAAACAGGTGTTTTCTTAGAGATAGATCAAGCTGTATAATTAAAATTTGTACATTTCACTAAATGTAAAATACACCAAATTACAGCTCGATATTTCTTAATAGTTTCTAATTCAAAAGATCCATTAAGAAATATTATGGAACCTAATTTGCTTTTTTGGGAACACATCTCTAATGTCTATTATTGACATCAATGGGGAAATCCACACACTTCCATGTCACCATGAGAGGTAAAATTCTGGCCTAAATGAATCAGTATTTTTATGTAAGATAGGACCCTAGTGTTTAAAAAAAAAAAAAAACAAAAAACAAAAAACGTCTGGCTTCTATTAAATCCACTTCTACCCTGGAGAAAGTCAGTGATGATGAGGTAAAGACATAGCTTTAATTCAGAAAAGAAACACTCAAACTGCAGACATTCATCTCTTCCCATTTAAGCTTTTTTGTGCCATGAGTGCCACCAAATATTACACCAATAGTAATGGCCAAGCACTAATCTATATGCTTTATTTAACAGCAAAATTTAAAATGAGTAATTTCAGCTCAAATTTGTACAAAGGTCATGTTTCAAATAAGAAAAATCTCTACTTAAAGTTAGCTTAAAACAAGACATGCAATGAAGCAGGAAAATTTAATTCATAATGATACAGAAAATCATTCTGTAGAAAGGTATCCAGAAATTACACATATGCTACAGTTATTAGAAAAGGACAACAAAGCCCCTATTAGCAATGAATCCCATCTGTTTAAGGACATAAAGGAAAGAAATAGCATGCTAGCTGGAGAAATGAAAGGGGTGAAGCAAAAAAAAAGAGCTTTTTCAGACCTGATAAAATTATCATGTCTGAAAAAAAAATTATTGAATGGAATTAAAAGCAGTTTGGTGGAGCAAGTGTAGCTCAGTGGTTGAGCACCTGCTGCGCACATATGAAGTCCCAGGTTCAATCCCCAATATCTCCTAAAATAAAAAAAAAATAGTGAATTCTAAGCATAGCAGTAGAAACAAAAGAGAAAAAATACTAAAAAAAAAAAAAAAAAAAAAAAAAAAATGACCAGAGCATTACTGTGGTGTGAGAAAACCTCAAGTGGTGTAATACATCTGTTATTGGAATCCCAATACTTGAATAAGTAATGATAAGAATCTTCAAGAGTTTTTGATGAAAATTATAAACCTACAGATTCAAGAATATCAAAGAACACTATGCAGAAGAAACATAAGAAAAACTTCTCCAAAAACCAAGACTATAAATTATTTAAAATCAGCAATAAATATAAAATATATAAAGCTACCACAGGAAAAGAAGACACTTCACATACAGAAGAAAGAAGACAAAAATGACAAGAGACGTTTTATCGAAAACATAATTCAGTGGACAATGACGTAATTAAAGGGAATAATGAAATTACTGAAAGAAAGAAAAAAACTTTCAACTGTATACCTATATTCTATAAATGGTGAATTTATCTTGAACAATTATGAATAAACATTTTTAGACATACAAAAGCTGAAAATTATAATAATTAGCCCCTATAGCATATACAAAATATAACGATTAGGAGAGAAATTGAAAGCTTTTCATTGCACTATTGACAAATTTTAAAAAATCCTGAGTTAATGAAATTTGAATGAGTGAATTTCATGGTACTTAGATATATTTAAACTGTAATTGTGAAAAGTGTAAAGAATAAAAGAAACCAGTGCCCTCAAATAGCCATACAATTAGAATACCAAAAGGAAGTATAGCTTCATCTTTTTCCATGGAAAACATAATTTGTAAGTATAGGCCATTTATTATGCTGAGTAATGCAATATAATATAAGCAAATACATATACATAGCTGCATGTTTCATAGCCACAGTTAGAAAACTATCAAATTATTGTGAATAAAGTTGCCATTTTAAAAAATATATATATCTTAAATAATTTAAAAAAATATATATTCCTTGATTTAAGTAGAAATTTCAAATATCTCCCTGGATTCAGGTAAAAAAAGGCTGACACAGCATTTCAGATAATGTGACAAAGGTCAAATTTCTTGTGATATTTTTCTTGCTCTATTTGCTCAGTGCAGGGTCCATTTTAACCATGTTTTCCACTTGTGGTCATAGGATGCCACTGACAGAAACATTGGCTGCATCACTAATGGCTGCAGATACGGTGGGCCTGATTACTAAGTTCAGAAACGGTCACTCACTTCACTAAGACTGAAGAAGCACCAGTGTGACCATCCTACAAAATCAGTGTGATTAACTGTAGAATTCTGTCATATATTCAGGGCATGAAAAACAAGAAGTCAGGGTGGGTGGTTTCTATTTAGAAATAGGAAAATTTTAATTTAGATGAGAAGGATAAATGGATTTTGTTATGAAATAGACAAATTGTGAAGATTAATTTTAAGCAATTTTGATGGATCCAATTGACACTGTAAGAGATAGAAAAACTATAGGACACACTGCAGAAATCTAAAAAGAGAAGAATATTTTTATTGTTGGCAGATTATTTCCCCGGATTCTGTTTGAAAAGTCAAGCATGAAAAAGTTGCTGTTTTGTGAAATATAATAGTAAAATAGCGTTAGGTATTGGACAGACAAAAATGATTAACAGTGTATTCTGGGTGTCCAAGTATAATGGCTCAAGAATAAGAATAAAAGGGAGGTAAATACAAAAGACATGAGAAAATTCAGAGGGAAAGAAGAGAGACTCTATACTGCTATGACATCTAATATAGGTATTTTCTCCCCCAAATATTTTATGTACACTATTGAAATGATTCTAAGTAAACTAAAAATAAGGCTACACAAATTTAAATGTAGAAAACCTTTGAAAGCTCAGAAACATTCAGTATGTGATTTTTAACATTAAATATGTCTATTCATACAAAATTTCTCAACAATAAAGAATTTCAAAAAAGTTGAACAATATAGTGAGTATACCAAGACAACCTATCATAATTTGGGGCAAATTGGATGAATAAGATATTTAACAACTTATTTGTCTGGTACTGTTGGGCTAAGTTATTGGGACCTAAACATCCACTGGAAAAAAAAAGAACAGATAAAAATCCTGAATAAAATAGTCTATCAATATTTTACTTCATGACATAGGTGGAGGTTCCTTTGCTTTTTGTATTATTCTAAAAATGTAAATACATGTTTTGTGAATTTTTCAATGTGTTTATTATATGTGAAGTAAAATATGAAAAACAAAAAACATTTTGTTATATGTTTTGTTACATATTTTTGTTATATGCCATAATAATGGAAATTATATGAAACTCAGAAATATGCTTCTTGTACTTAATTTAACTTTATTTTGTCTGACTTATATGATTATTTAATTTTTATTACATGAGATCTCCAAATAAAACATCTTCATATTCTTCATAAAAATTTGTAAATGCTTCTGGAACATGGCATCATGTGTGGCTGGACAAGGTCAACACTTGTAGGGGCTTGTACCACTACTACTTCTATTGTCTCTGCTTGGTTCTACTGGACTTTATTCTCAGATAGTCTCACCCACATGAAATGAAAAAAGGACCACATGAATCCCTATATTTAATCATACCAGCTCAATAACTCCAAGGAAAAAAGGATTTCTGTTTTTTTTTTTTTTTTTAATTTGGTATTATAGATCAAGAGCAGAGAAAATATGTAATGCTGAGAACATATATAGATTATTAGTTGCAAAAAATAGCTACATCCCTAGTACTACCCAATGAGGCATATTTTAGGTTCCTTGTTGCTCAAGTAAATACCATGCAATGGGTAAGCTTAAACAATGGGATTTTATTCACTCATGGTTATGAGGTTAGGACAAAGCTCAAACCAAGGCATCACCAAGGTAAACCTTTTTTCCCAAAGAATGTTGCATTCTGGGGTTGGCTGCTGGCAATCCATGGTCCCTAGTTAGTCCCATGGTAAGATACATGGCAGTGCTTCCTGGTATCTACCTTCTCTTGCAGGTTCCATTGAGTTCAGCTTCTGGTTGTTCCCTCTAGCTTTCTATGTCTGAATTTCATTCCAATTATAAAGGACTCTAGTAATAGGATTAGGACCCATCTTGATTGAGCTGAACCACACTTTAACTAAAGTAACCTCATAAAAAATTCCTACTTAAAATGGATTCAGACACACAGGAATGGATTAATTTTAAGATCATGTTTTAAGGGGTACATACAGCCCTAACCACCACAGGCAGCTATCCAGATTTTTAAATCTCAGAGGAGAAGTTCTATAGGTCTGGTGCTTGGATAAATGGAGGATTGGGTGAGTTGCAGCTTGCTGGATGATTCTGGTTGTTACAGTATTTAATATAACCAGTTGATCCATGTCAAGTGCTCACTCATATATTTCCTTTACTTTAAAGTTGTTTCCTGGTCACAAACTTATTTTGGGGGGAATTCATGCCTATGAATCAGGCATTCAATAAACATCCAAATAATGGTTTACAGACTAGAAAGGCAAACACATACATGACATCTGTCTCTGAGAAGAGAAATTACTGGCCTTTCAAGAATGTAAGACCCAATACTATTAAACTGCAACAAAGCATTTGGTTGGTCATTTGGAAAAATACTGCTATATCAGGACCTCAGTATTGGTATCAGTTGCTGATGTTTTGGATAATCAGAGGCAGCAATATGTATATCAATCTAAAATAGTGAGAGTACATGCTGCTGGACACATGGGTAGCCTCCAACTCTGACACCATGAAAATATCATTCAAATGCACATTTTATCAGTTCAGCATGCCTGGTGATGAAGCCATTTTATTGGTGTTTAATGACTCATCTACAGTGATTAATGATACAAAAATCTTTAGGCTTCATTCACATTAAAATATGTCCATCTACATGTATAAGCCTCTGCTATTCTGCTTCCAGGACCCTGAGCAGCTGGCCTTTCTATTGGCCAGTGGCAAAATTTGTCTATATTCTCATGCAAGGCCACAAACTCTATTAAATATGGATAATCAGGTACCGTACACACAGAACTATCCATTAAGATGATTTTCCCTTTCTATGCCTTTTTTTTTCTTCTTTTCTTTTCTTTTCTTTTTTTCTCTTTTTTTTTCTTTCTCCTCTCTCTATGCTTTTTGTGGATACCCTTGAATGTTTTTCACCTGTACCCACATACAGCAGGCCCATCCATAAACCAAAGAGGGGATATGTTCTTCTTTAGCAAGCCACATTGGAACACAGAATGGCCATAAGTACTGTGACAGTTTGAAGCTAGGTGGACCTCAGAAGATCATGTCCTTACAGCTAATCCATTCCTGTGAACCTATTTTGTTGGACCTTCTGATTAAATTATTTCAGTTAAAGGACTTTGATAAAATTATGTCAGTAAGGCATAATCCAGGGTGAATCTTAATCCTTTTACTGGAGTCCTTTATAAATGGGTGAAGACAGAGAAAATACCCAGAAGCTCAGAGAGGAACACATAGAAGCTGAGAGACAAAGCTATGAGAGCAAGAAACTGAAATCAATGGAACCTGAGAAAGAGAAAGTCACAGAAGGAACTGCCAGAAATTGAAAAGGAATTCTGCACATTATACATGATTGTTTTCTAAGCTCTCAACTTCTCCAATAAATATATATATATATATCAAAATTGAAAAATCACTACAAAAAAGACAAAAGATTCAAAATACCATTATCAGAAATATGAGGTCATTTCTATAGATGCTATGACATTAAAAGGAAATAAGGAAATATTATGAACAAATCTATTCCAATAATCTTATCAAAGAAAGATACATATAAATATTTGAAAGATACAAACAACATAAGCATACTTAAGAAGAAAGAGGTATTCAGAATGGCCATACAGATATTAAAGAAATGAATTTTTCATTAAAAGTCTTCTCATTAAGAAAATACAAGTGCAAGATAATATTAATGTTGATTCTACCAATTATAGAAAAGATAAGAGCATTTCTACACAAAGTCCCTCAAAAAATTAAAGAGGAGGGAACTTATCATGATTATTCCTAAGAGGCAAGCATTGCCCTGATACCAAAAGCAGGCAATACATTTACAAGAAAGGAAATTTGAGACAAAACCTTCGTGGGAGGTGGGCAACATGGGAATCCCAGTGGGTTCCATGTAATATTTTGGGTATCTAAGCACCTCTTAAAATATATTTATATATATACATCAACAACATTTTTGTAAGCAAATGCACATATATGCATATACATTTATATATCATTTTGCAAATGTTGGTATGTATTGTGAAAATTTTTATTTTTACCCACAATTAAAAAAAATTAAAAAAATAAAAATAAAATAAAAATATTACAAAGTTTTAGCAAATTGAATCTGCAAAGAACATTAAAAAACAATATAGTACAACAAATAAAGATTATCTCAGGATGAAAAAATATTTCAATTTCTGAGTATAAACCAGTATCATTCACCTAATAAAGAACATCTATAAAATATATGCAAATAGATGAGGGCCAAGATGGCGTTAGTGTAGGAGGGCACACACTGCAAGCTCCCAGAGCAAGGCGGATTGTGAATAGGATCCTGCCCGGGGGTCTGTGCTGTGCAAGCGTGGAGTGAGAAGCTTGGGACATCTATCTGCGCGGATTGGTGGCCTGGACAGAACGGTGGAGATTCATGAGTTTTGAGGCTTCCGGTGGAGCTTGGCATGGGCGGCAGAGCCCTGTGGTTAGGGAAAAAAAAAAATTTAAATTAAACGGCCATTTGGCGCCGCGGGCGGGGCGAAAAAGTTTTATTTTCTGGGGATCTGGCTGCCTGGCACCCCTTGGACCTTCTGTGAACAGAACAAACGAGCTAATCAGCACCAGTGAACTGGAGCAGGGATTTTGGTGCGGAAACGCAGCTGATTTCCCTAGCCACTCAGGGATAAGACCAGGGCCCCTGCGGAGCCAGGAAGAAGGGACACTTCCCAAAAAAGGGAAGGTTCTGTTGGAAGACAGGGAAGGGTATTTTATATTTTTAGACATCGGTCTGGCTGCCTGCACCGCCCCATAGCTTTGGGGAGCAGATAAGCCGACCTGAAGCAGCATTAGGCTGAGAGTAGACGCGAATCTGCACTCAAACTGATTTACTGAGCAGTCTGGTGACGCTCGAGCTCGGCTCCAGAAGGGGCGGGATCCGCCCTCTTTAGCACTCCCACTGACTAACAACAGAGCTACAGCTAACCTGGGGAGTACGGAAAGTGGGACGTGCTTGATTAATTTCCACGGGCCCAGCTAGGGTCTCTTCCATAAGGGGGTTGGTCTAGAGGAGGAATTATTTTGGGTCCTGCATTTGGCTAAAAAAATAAAAATATCTCCCACAGTGTGGCCCACCACCCTCAATGAACTTACACATCCTGGAGCCTTGCCACCAACCATAGATCACAGTTCACACTGTAGACCACACTCTCTCCCACTCAGTTCTGAGTGGTGTGTGCTGATTTAAAATACCCATTAAAAAAAACATTAAAAAATATATAAAATAAAATAAAATAAAAATAAAAAAAAATAAAAAAAGTGAGGTCACCTCAACAAATGAAAAATAAATTCATTTTAATTTAGTTTAATAGCTAAAAGCTGCTTCAGGACCGGCATATAGAACCCTGTGGGGAAATTGATTGATAAACACAAGTAGGCAGGAAGAATCCATGTGGACCCTAGGGGAATCATTAAGCCCCCTTAGCTCTGTTTGACTGCTTGCCTGTGTGGATCTTTGGTTTCTCTCTGTTACTTTCTGGTCTATTGCTATTATTTCCTCTTTCCTCCCCCCTTCCTTTTTCCTTCTATTTTTTTTTAAATGGGTGCTGCCAGCTTTTTGCTTCTTTGCTGGGCTTCTTATTCAGTAAATTCCCACTCGCTGTATATATTGATTTTGCATTACAAACTATCGCTTATCCTTCCTGCACCTTTCTGCCTTCTGTTTCCTGTTGTAGCTCATAGAGACATCATTTTTTCATAGGCCCAAAACTTAAGGGTGTCAATTTCTATTACATCTATTTTGTTTTCCTCTTCTTTTTTTTTTATTAGTATTAAATTTTTCCTTTCAGACCTTTCTTTAATATTTCTCTCCCTCCTCATAATTCTAGCCTTCTAAATCACTATATATATATTCCTCCATTTGTTTTCCCAGTCCATTGTAGGAACTCCATATTTTTTCCTAGTACTCTACACTGCCTACACAAGTTAAATATTCATCTCATTAAGTCTCATTTTGCCCCTCTTCAAACTTTTATCAATATTTCTATTATCCTTCTGCCTTCCTTACATCTTTTGATTCCTCTGGCACTAACCTTTTGCCTTCAAGGGAACATAGAAAGAAGCAAGGAAATAAAATAAGAAGAAAAACTGTCAAAGAGAAATCTTAACTCACACACAGAACCAACAGCTAAATAAAATTATAGAGCATAGAGAAAAGCGAATCAACTGAACAAACCCATCAAGTTAATATGATGACGAGAGGGCAACAGAAAAATACAAATGACTCTGAGAAACTGGAAAACATGGACCAGTCCAATGCACAATATAAAAACCAGGAAGCAATGCAGTACATCAAACAACTAATCAAAGCTATCCAAATAAATATCATGGACAAACTTAAAGAACTGAAGGAAGAGATTAAGGATATAAAGAAGACACTGGGAGAACATACTGAAGAAATAGCTAACACACCTCAAAAGGTAATGGATATGACGGTGAACAAAGGCAAAAGTCAAGAAATGAAAAAGACGCTGGATACACATGGCAGCAGATTTGAACAGGCAGAGGAAAGAATTAGTGATATGGAAGACAATAGAGTTGAAATGAAAGAGATTGTAGAAAAGATAGACAAAAAGATAGAAAAAATCCAGCATGGTCTCAGGGAATTAACTGATAATGCAAGATGCACAAACATACGCATTATGGGCATCCCAGAAGGAGAAGAGAAGGGAAAGGGAACAGAAGGAGTGATGAAGGAAGTTATGGCTGAAAACTTCCCAACTCTATTGAGAGAAATGGATGTGCAGATCCAGGAAGCACAGCGCACCCCAAATAGTATAAATCCCAAAAGGCCAACTCCAAGACATATACTTGTCAAATAGTCCAATGCTCAAGACAAAGAGAAAATACTCAAGGCAGCAAGAGAAAAGAGAACCATCACATACAAGGGAATCACAATAAGATTAAGTGCTGATTTCTCAGCTGAAACAATGGAGGAAAGAAGACAGTGGTATGATATAGTCAAAACACTAAAAGAAAAAAACTTCCAGCCACGAATTCTCTATCCAGCAAAATTGGCATTCAAAAATGATGAAGAGTTCAAAATATTCACAGATGAACAGCAATTAAGAGAGTATGTCAAGAAGAAACCAGCACTTCAAGAAATACTAAAGGAATCTCTACAAGTTGAAAGGTAAAAACAAAGGAGATAGAGTTGGAGGAAAGTTTAAAAACAACTGAAAAGTCAAAAAGAGAAACAAAACAACATATGACTTACATTAACCCAAAGAAAAAATGACTGAAGTAAGAAATTCGTTACGAGTAATAACACTGAATGTTAATGGATTAAATTCACCATTTAAAAGACACAGATTGGCAGAATGGATAAGAAAATATGATCCATCTATATGCTGTCTTCAAGAAATGCACCTTCGACCCAGGGATTCAAGGAGGCTGAAAGTGAATGGCTGGATAATCATTTTACAAGCTAACAATAGCCAAAAAAGGGCAGAAGTAGCTATTCTAATATCAGACAAAATAGACTTTAAATGCAAAACTATTGTAAGAGACAAATATGAACACTACATATTAGTAAAAGGAGTAATCTCTCAAGAAGAGAGAACAATCATCAACATTTACGCACCTAATCGAGGTGCCTCAAAATACGTGCGGCAAACTCTGGAAAAACTAAGAGGAGAAATAAATTCCTCTACAATTATAGCAGGGGACTTCAACACACCACTATCATCATTAGACATAACATCTGGACACAGAATCAATAAAGAAACTAAGGCACTCAACAATACATTAGAAGATTTGGACTTAATAGACATATACAGAACACTACATCCAAATACAGTGGGATTTACATTCTTCTCCATGGCACATGGAACATACTCCAAAATAGACCACATGCTAGGCCACAAAACAACACTCAATGAATTCAGAAAGATTGAGATTAT